>MKEJ01059277.1:0-11801 GCA_001753735.1 Embelia ribes
ATAAACAAACCGGTGATGCTTATTAGCTCAATTGACAATCTCAAAAATCATAATTAAATCATAAAACTGAAATCACACCAACACCGTCTCTTTACTAAATCAGAAAATTTTTCCAGCGCACAGATGTTTAATTTACATCGTTATATCACTGTTCAATACTGTACAAAGGTGCTACAGTGTTGCTACAGTGTTGGCCAAAAATTGGGGCCTTATAAAAATTCTAATTTTTATATTTAAAAAGATATTTAAAGTTTTGATTACTACAAAATATAACAAATATTTGAACATTGCATGAGCAAACCAATACGATATCATCTTCGAAAGGTTATAGGCCTAGTAAAAAATAAGATTAAAATATTATCATTTAATGTATAGAATATTTTTGAAAAATATTACAGCAGGTACACATCTATTTGAAAATAAAGAAATACCTTCAATCATTTAAGTTATTTTGTAAAAAAAGAAAAGAAAAATAGAACTAAAAGAATAAAGTTTAGTGAAAAAGACAACATAAACAAATATTATTATCTGTCATTCTTCTCAATTTCTATTGTAGCCTTTGAAAAATTACAACACAAATATTTTTAGTAAAATAATGAGTTAATTGATTTCACTCAATTAATTCAAGATAATATGGTGAAAGTTTTGAGATATGTATCAATTTTAGTTTGGATTTAGTTTATTATAAAATCAATCTGATTATGTTTGTATATGTTCGACAAGTTTGATCTATAACTATCAAGACATATAGTTTAACATTTCAGTTCTAAAATTGTGATGTGATATTTTTTTTAAATGATATTGCATTTTATTTCTTTCGCTCTAATCACATATGTTCATATAGTATACACATATTCCATAAATTTAAGATTTTTAACTAAAAATTATCATAATAGAATTTCACCAAAAGTAAACAAGTTTGCAAAATAACACTGATTAAAAAATTATTTTAATTGTAAATATTACCATAACATAATTTCTTTAAACTTAATCTTATTCAAAATTTTGAGAACTATTACTTTTGTAAGTGAACCTATGAGGACTAAAAAGAATTATTGTTAAAACTATGAGGATGGTTGTTGTAATTCTTCATACCAGTTATTAACTGCTAAAATGAGATATTGGATAAGTGGTGATATAAATATTTTGTTAAATGCATTATTGTCCTTATTCTGTCCAAATTATGTACTAAAATATTTATCAATTTATAATATTGGCAGAGATTTTTTCAGATTGCAAAATAAATGAAATTTTATAGGGTTTTCCACTTTTATAATAGAGTTAAATTTATATGTATAATTTGTTTAGCATGAGAGAGTAAGATTTATATATATATAATTTTTATTTTCAAACTTGTTGTAATCTTGATAGTGATCTATAAATTCTCATTCTTGAGTGAATTTAGTAGTTTTGAGAGGTATTACACTCAGTTTATGAGTGTAAGCTCTAATTTGAACTTCGATAGCTCAAGATTGTAATAGTTTTAAGTCGTAACCACCAACACTACTTGGTAATGATCTAGGATAGGACATGAAAAACTAACCGGTCCTTTAGCGTGTGTCACTTCACCGAAAATGAAAGGGAACTAAAAAAAAAATCTTGAAGTAGTAGAGTAGAGGTTTTGACACAATGTCAAAGTTGTTCCCGAATCACTATATATCACCACATATTGTATTTCTTTCCTTGCCTTTATTAGTATTTTCATTATTTATACGCTATCATATTCATTATATATTTATTTTCACTTTCACTAAAAATTGAAAGAAATAATTTTAACTCAATAATTTTTAAAGAAAGCCAATTCACTATCCCCTCTGGGTTTGCCATCTTGGGTCAACCTTCGGTATCAAAGAATGACTTAACAAAAAAATTTTGGCCGTTACATCCATTGAGTTCAATCCATGGCAAATTTTATGAGTAATAATGTAGTTGAAGGATACTCTACTTCAAAACCTCCATTTTTCAATGATTTAAACTACACTTATTGGAAAGCATGCATGAAAGTTTACTTCGGATGAATGTATTGATTTGTGCCATTGACATTACCAAGGATAATAAAATCTCATTATATTCTAGTGACAAATAAATTTGGAAGAAACTAGAAGTATTACACGAAGTCACATAACAAGTTAGGGAAACTTGTTCATGACTATGAGATTTTCCGCATGAAAGACAATGAGTCCATTTTCGATAAGTACTCATGATTTTTCATTCTAATTAATGATTTAAATGTACTTGGTAAAGTGTATTCTTCTAAGGAAAAGACGATGAAGATCCTCCGATGCCTACATTGATCTTGGCAAGATAAGGTTATGGCCATTCTTGAAGCACACGACCTTACAAAGTCCACTCTCGATGAGTTGGTTGGTTCACTAATCATTCATGAGATGATGATAACCAAAGACAATGAGAAAGAGAAGGTGAACAAAAGGAACAAAGTGATTCACTGAAAAGCACCATCACAAGAGACTTAAGTAAGGAATAGAATGACGACAATGAAATGGGTCTCTTCACTCGTACGTTTAACAAGTTTGTGAAATAGGACAACAAAGGCAGACAGAAGTTCCAACGAAAGGACTTCTCAAAAGGAGAATTTTTATCAAAAGAGCTAACATATTTAAAGTGTGCAAAAAAATAGGTCATATGATGGTGGAATGTCCTTAACTCAAAAGGGATTAGAATCGTAAGACAGAAAAGAAGAAGGCGATGCCAACGGCATCGGGAGGCATGGGGAAGCAACTCGAACAACTTTTCCTTCGACGGAGAAGATGAAATTGCAAAACTTTGTCTCACAGCCATTGACAATGAGCCTGAAGAGGTATTGATACCTTGTAATGAATTTTTTATTCACCATGAGTTATGAGTTTGAAAAACTTTGTTGCAAAAATAAGGCTCTTAAGAAGATAGTTCCATCTTTGAAAACTAACTTGATTTGGTTTAATTTGAAAATGAATGTTTAGGGGAGAAAAATGAAACTATCACTTCTACCAACTTAGCACTTATCAACAAAAAAATGATTTGATTAAGAAGGTTGATAAACTTGAACTTACTTTGTCTAGGTGTACGAAAGGCTAATAAATATTAGATACAATCTTTGCATCACAACAAGTAGTATATTATAAAGTTGGAATTGGGTATAAATCATTTCATATGAAACCTTATTAAAATTATTTTAAAGAAACATCTACTAAGGTTTACAAAAACAAATATGTTCATTGTAATAGACACGAGAATCTTTCTTACAAATGCCCTTTCTGCTTTATCATGCCGAAAGACTTACAATGGGTTCATAAACCAAAAATACTAAAACTCTCGGACCCAAAATTATCTAGGATACCAAAGTGATCACTTTTCATTGTAGGTATACGTGAAGTCGAGGACGAAAGAGGACAAATAGTTATTGCACAGCAGGTGTTCTAGGCACATGATAGGTAATAAAAGTAAGTTCACATCCCTAACGCCAAAGAGTAATTTGTAACTTTCCGACCATGGCCAAGGAAAGTGTTAGCCCAAATAACAAACTAAGTAGGGGTGTTGAATTGGTTTTCCAATAAAAATACAAATTTAAAATATTTTTCCCTCAAGTTTTTCTTTAAAAAAATTATGCAATAATGTTTAGCAATAATATAGAAATGCGAAAAATAAAAGTATAGAGGGAATAACATGATACACAAGATTTTTATACTGATTTGGATAAAGATCTATGTGATCCCCTACATCTAGTCTCTAAGGCCCCCCCATGAGTTCCCTTATAACTTTACAAACCAAAGTTATAAGATGGCTAATCTTCACAGGTGTTATTCGAACCTTTCACTGAATAGCTTGCGAGTGCTATCCAACCATAACAACGAATAGCTTGTCGGTGCTATTCAACCATAACAAGTAGAGTTATAGGCTCTACTGAAACCGTACACGAGTAGGCTTATAGGTGCTACTAAAACCGTAACCGAGTAGGCTTGCAGAAGCTACTCAAACCGATTCTACCTTAAGAGTTTCTAAACCATTTGTTTACAAGGTTGGTAGAAACCTTATAAGATTGACTTGGAATTTCAAAATGAAAATTCTCAATCTTACAACAATCTTCTCAAAAAATATTACAAATGAATGACTCAACAATATTTAATCTCACACCAAAGGTTATAGATATGCAATGAAGCATTGGATTTTTTGTGACTTTGCAAGTGCTATTATGCTTCACAAGTATAAAAACATTGGTACTGCTAAACTCAATCTTTCCTATGGTTTTATTCTACTCACATCTTCAAACACTATTACATTCTGATTGGTGGAAATTTGATAGAGGCCACTAGTGCCATCACGATTACTTCTCTTAAGATAGCCAAAATTATTTGGGACCCTAGCTTGTCGGGTTGGCATTGGTATTGTAATCTTGTTACCAACCTTGACGGTTTTCTTCCTCTTGAGGTGCAACCCTCTCCTCATCGTCATAATTCAACTCCTCATGATATTATTTTTGATGTTCCAGGCATATTTCATTCTTGTGGTGTTTTCGCTTCTTGGTTGAAGAAGATTTTGAACAAGCTTGTAAAAGACAGAAGAAAGGTGCATCAAGAGTTCAAGCTTCTCTATGCTAAATGAGTTGTACCAATATCTTGGCGAAGATGAAAGCATGTCGGCTTTTGCAACCTTCAACACTTTTGCTCCTTCCAACAATAATGGTGAGCTTGTTTCTGTCACCCTCGAGTAGATCCTCTTTTTGATAATGACAATGGAAGAAAAGATATTGGTGAATAGGGGAGGTGTGAAGATTATTCATTTGTATGGGGGAGATTCATTTATATCAATTTTTTCATTGTTCTAGTCTTTCCTTAGGTTGGACTATATTTTGCTCTAGCTATTTATGTTTCATTTAGTTTTCATTTACTTTAGACGACGTGATTGTTTATATGCCAATGTTTAGTCCTTAGAAATTTAACATTGTTCATGTTTTATGTTTCGTTTGAAGCTCATATTGCCAAATTCTGGCACTGAGCTAGTTGTTAGGCGAAAGATGTTCTTTTTGTTTATGACATTGTTTTATGTTTATAGTTGCTTGGCTATGATGCATGCTTATGAGTCATGCTATAGTTGTGCGATATGGCATTATTTATATTATTATCTCTTGCTCATATGTTTAGATGTTGCAATAAGATGTATTATTCCTTATATTAGACATAAATTAAAACTTCTATCATGTATACTCTCTTCAATAACAAGACATTGTCCAATTTTCACAAAAGGTTATCATCATAAAAAAGAGAGAGTTTGTTGCCCCAATGTTTAAATTTAAATTAAAAAGAATAATATTTAATGATAATCAAAATTATGAAACATACACAAGCCTTGTATTATTGTCATACTAATATTTTTATCTAGTGTTTTAAGTTAAAATTTTGTAAAAATTAGAGCTAAGCAAAATTATACCATCACCGTTGGTAATACCATATACCACCGGTAAAATTACCACTACCAACGGTAATACTTTTTTAAAGTGAGATATATGGTAGCGCCTAAATGAATACCACTATTATCGGTGCCGTTGCCATCGTTTGAACGATATACCACCAGTATAGCCATCTATTTAGTTTTTGATAGTTTTTATATTTAGTGCATTAGTATTCCTTATCAAAATTTATGATTTTAATTTTACTTTAATAACTAAAAATAATGCTTATAGTACAAAATTTTTATAAGCAATTTAAAACCTATTTTATTCGAATAACTATTTAATTAAATAATGTTAAAATTAATTTACTGTAATAATTAAAAAATAAATAATCAAATAAAATAAGTATATTTCTTTATTTATCGATCTTTTATCATAGTTATCAGCTGTAATATATTGTGCTAGCTTCTTGTTATTCTTTTAGTGGTAAATGTCATTACCAATAGTATGGTAGCCAAATTTAAATACAACCAACGATAGCGGTACCCATACCATTTTGTATGGTAGATAGTAGCCATTTTTGGAATACCATATGGAATGGCATGTTAAATGATAGAAGTGTAATTTCTACCATTACCAATGGTGCTTACCCATATTAAAAAGTCAAAAAATGAAAAAAGTACACGAAACTGTGATAACTTGAGGCAATATTTTGAAGGTTGATTTTCATCCTATCCAGAGGCTATTCGATGCCTCTAGGTCATCAAATACTAAGTCGAACAAACTATGGCAAATCTCTACTTGAAAAATGAAGTCGAAAAAAATCTAACATTTTTTCCTGTGTCCGGCGATTTTCTATCCCTAGACAATCATCGGACAGAAGACTCAGGGTCACCAAACGGCCACAGACATCAAATCTTCAAAGTTCAAAAAGTATGGCTTGCGACGGTTCGATGTTTTCACCATATGGCAGACTTAGGGAAACCTTGTATGGTCCAAGTTGATACATACTCAATCTTATCACTCCATTGATCAAATTTCATCATCTCACAAGCTCAACAGCCAAAAAGCTAAAATCTAAATAGCCAAAAAGTTTAAGATCCCCTCCCTTTGAGTTCATACTCGTATAAAAATTCTATAATCAATTTGTAAAAGGGTTTGAATGAGGATTTTTATTTTCAAACTTGTTGTAATATTGAGAGTGATCTATAAACTCTTATTCTTAAGTGGATTGAGTAGTTTTGAGAGTTATTAGACTCGGTTTGTGAGTATAAGCTTGAACTAGAAACTCGGGTACTCAAAGTTGTAAGGGTTTCAAGAAGCACTGGTAAACCTACGTGGGAACGATCTAGGTTAGGATCCAGAAAACTAACTGGCCCTTTAGGGTGTGTAGCTTCATCAGAAACTGGAGAGAATTCAAGGGGAAACCTTGAAGAATTGGAGTAGGGGCCTGGACACAACGTCAAAATTGTTACCGAACTATTATATATCTCCACATATTACGTTTCTTTCCTTACTTTTTATTGGTATTATCATCACTCATGTACTATCACATTCATCATATATTCATTCTCACTTTCACTAAAACTTGAGTGAAATAATTTTTAACTTGGTAATTTTTAAGAAAACCAATTCACACTCCCTCTTATTTTTCCATCTTGGTCAACAATATCTACCATGACATAAAATGGTAATGGTATCACTACTAGTTGTAGTTTTTGAGCTTAACAACCTATTACGATACCACCACAATGCAATCTTTACAAAAATTCATCACTCATAAAATGAAAATTTTCACAAAATAGTATTCTTAAAATTTTAATCATATATTTAGTATCACTGTATAAGAAATATAATATATTTTGCATTTTAAAAATAATAATAGCATTAAAGTTCACAAAATAGTGGTACTAATGGCGATAACCATACATCCAATCGTATATCGATGGTAGGGACAGTAATATGAAAGTTACCATTTGTTATTACTAGAAAAATTACTTTATATGGTAATGGTAATTATACTGATGATATATAGTATCACCGGTTATGATGGTAAAATTTTGCTCTGTCCTAAAATATTATATTTTCATTTTCACTTCTGAATCTACTTTTAGAACTTATTAGTTTTTAGAGTACTTTTTAATCTCATTTTGTTTAAGATTTGAAGACTTAAACTTAAACATAAATGTAATCCTTAAAATCATTGTTATCGGAATAGGACCGTACTAGCCGGTTCAACCGGGAACCGGTACATGGTATGATTCGGTATGTTTATAATACCGGATATGCAATTGAACCGTCAAATTCCGACTGAACAAGTGGTATTTTCGAAAACCGGTGAACTAAAAAAATTAGTGAACCGTGCGGTTCACAACATATATATTTTAAAAAGACTAATTTGATTTTAAATTATTTCATAAACCCTTATCTTCAATAATCATTTTAGTATTTTTACATAAAATCTAGGATTTTAATTGTTTTCTAACTAATATAAAGTTCATATTAATTTTTTACGTGTTGTGTCTTCACTAACGAATTGGGATTACTCCACGCTACTAGTGGCTTCTCCAAGTTTTGTTCTCTCATTTGTCAACTCTATATCTCTGTTGCTTGAAGTCATTCTCCTCTCCCATTATTTTATAGATTAGTGCTTCAATATTTAGTTGGTTTGCTCACTATGATGAAATCGATAATACTAACGAGTATAAGAATAATGTTACGATTGGCAATAATAGCCTATTCAGAGCGTTAGCAAATTTAACAAATTTTGATAATGGCATTGGTACAGATTGGAGTGCATGGAGTTAGATTAAAAATAATGAAGTATAAAAGTTCAAACTATTTTGACTATATTTAGTTTTACTTAATAAGTTGAAAATTGTTTATATTTTCCCACTATTCTAATCTTTTATTTTCTAAACAAGCATTGATATATTTGTTGCTTTTATTTTTCTAATCAGACATGTGATTTAATTAATAATGAAAGAGATTTCAATTTTTTGTTTCTAATTTTATGTGAAGATGTTTAATTTAAGATACTATATATTTTTGTGATATTATTTACCAGAAAATCTAATGAACCGTGGTTGAATCAGGTTAACCGCGGTTGAACTGTTGAACCAATTCATTGACCAGTTCATCCTCGTATACGGTTTTGATAACACTGTATAATACAGTTCTATTTTGATAGATCCAAAATCAAACCAAGCAACTAGATTGATTTTCTTTAAGATTGTAATTAAGTCTGAATGGACCCAAGTGTTCTTTTGGGTCTAGTCACTTCAATACAGGGGTGTAAATAAACAAACCACTTAGATATGGGACCAAATCCTACACATTTGAAAGAAATATATATAGGGCAATTCTAAAGGCACCACATAAATGAGGCACCACACCATTAAAAATCATTTTACTTCATGGGCACCACAAACTAAATGCAATAATTAATTTTTACTTCAAGCACCACTAATTTTCTATTGACACCATAATAACAAATTACCAAAATACCCTTTCTATCCAATCAATCAAACACTTCCTCTTCATCATCTTCTTATTTATCTTTATTTTCTTCTTTTTTTTTCATCATATTCTTTTTAATTATTTTATTCATCCCTATTTTACTTTTCATCTTCATATTCATCTTCATTATATCATCTCTCTCACTACATCTTCATCTTCCACATAAAACCCACTTCACCATTTTTTTGCCTCACTAATTTCCACCAAATTAAACCATCAAATCTAGCAAGGTATGATTATTTGAGTCTTTAGAACACAATTGAAGATCAAATGACATATCTCTGAAAGATATTGAGTTATCTTCCTAACTCATGGATTCAAAGATATAATTTTTAAGTTCTACTATATTACATCAATTATGCACAAATAGATGAGTTTGAATAACTTAATTTTTTGCTTATAAATGCTTCATAATATTAATTTTTTGTAAAAAAATTGGTAGAAATGGGCTACAATATATTTGGATAAATTCTAAATTTCGATCATGACGTGATACATTCGATTACATAGAGGTTGGTACGACTGGGGTACATTCGACCCCAGATTGGTCGAATGACACATTCAACCATCTTCGACCATCTAGAGGTCGAATGTAGGTCGTGACATTCGACACCATCATAATTGAATGTATCCTCTGATGAACGACCATATTACAGGTGGTGACGGTGGCCGGTGCAATGGTGGTGGTGCGATTAGGAGCAATGTAATGCTGGTGGTGGTGGTGGATTGTGGACAGAGAGACGAGAGAGATGGGTAATCTGTGGCGATGGAGAGTGTCAAAGAGAGGGAGGGATGATTGTCATAGGAGATGGAGAGGGTTTTGTAATTTTATATATGGAGGACAGTTTTGTAATTTTCTCTATTCTTTAGGAATAAATTAAATTATATTTGATAAATTAAATGTGTGGTGCATTTAATATTTTTTGAGTGCCTTTAGTATTTTTTTTATTCAATTTGTAGGTAATAACTTTAGCCATTTATGTAGTGCATTTAGAAATGCTATTTGTATAACTCTACTACGCAAATTAGGCATGCGTATCAATGTTTGGGAAAATATAAGGAATGGCCCATGTACTTTCAGAAGATACACTTCTTGCCCATATTTATGTGACACGCAAGCTCTTCATGCACGGTTAACGGTCGTTAAGTCCTATTGAAATTTAACAAAAGATCACCAATTCACAACAATACTTCATGTGCCTATCAGAAATATTTTTGAATTTCAAGGAACTTGATGTGAAGCTATTTTTTTAAGAATGAGAGAAGTCTATGAGTAGTCTTTTCGAAGTAAAGGGGTTGTTTTTTGGTTTCTAGTTTAATAGTTGTAATTTACTCTCTACAAAAAGTAAAGGTGTCGGTTTAAGAATGAGAGAGGTCTATGAATGGTCTCTTTGAAGTACGGGGGTTGGTTTTTGGTTTCTAGTTTAATAGTTGTAATTTACTCCCTACAAAATAAATCTATCATTATCAAAATTTACGAACACATGAGGTATTTGGCCCTCTTGTGACTAGTCAGTTCCAGTTGGGATACCAGCAACATTCATTAGGCCAAGTTGCGGTACGAAAATGAAGTTTGATTCAATGGAACATACTGATTTTATTATTTTAAAAATCGGTACCAAACTAAGATGTTTCGAAACGATGAAACCCGGATCCAAAAAACTTGATTTCCGATTTATTTTTCCTTCACGCGCCTACTGTGAATGATTCATAAAATATTATTATTAAAAACAAAAAGGTGTTTGTATATGCATTCAGTTGGCTTTTCCTCGTTGAGGAATAAATTTTCTACTTTAATAAAAAAAATAAAAAATACATATATATATATTTGTTATAGATTATTAAAAAATTTTAACATGAAAGTCATAAAAAGTATACGAAACTATTAAGAATGTAACTTTATAGTATAAATAGTGCGCGATTTTGAAATTTAGTTAGTCAAGCGAAATTGAAAAAAAATAGAAACTCCGTCTTCCGCAACCATTACGCTACGGCCGTTACACTACGATCGTTACACCGCGAAACTGTTACACCGCCACCGTTACTGTTACTGCATTCGCCACTGTTATTTAAAACCTTGATTGAAACTATGTTAATAACTATAAGGGAATATATTTTTCTCAAATGAAGTGGCAAAATCATAGTTAGCATATCTATATGAATAAGTGTGCTCGTGAAAATTAAACCAGCATTTGATACAGGGTTATTGACTCATTAGATAAAACATCCTTAGTTAAATACCATTGATCCAATCTTTTTTATTTTTTCAATTGCGCTCCTAGTAGCATTTTACCAAAATATATTACTTTCATAAACTATGTATCAAAATGAATCATCTTGTAAATTATTTATCAGAGGGAATCACCTTTAACTGTAAGTGGATGGAAACAAAGTTATTTTTTATATAATGATGAAAGTATCCCTTTCAAATCAAATCACAGTCCAAGGGATTTCTCTCCCAAATGGCTCGGGCACAAAAGGACGAAAACCAAATCGATGCCATCAAGAAGAAATGCGCCCAAAAGGACGAAAACCAAGCCAATTTATTTATTGTTATTCCATTTTAGGAGTAAGCAAAGCACCAATGGCAAGATTCATTGGACTTGTGTAATCTGGACTCGTAAGAAAGAGGGATTATGAGAAAATAGAAGAATGTAAGACATATTTGATGTTAATATCTTTATTTATTTGATGTTAATATCTATCATGCCAAGAGGAACCAAAAATAGATGCCGTGTGTGAAACAGAAATATATACAAAATTTGAGAAATACTTGGTTCATGCGCGAAGAATATTTCAGATACATATGAACAAATACAAATGCATGTATATTAATACATGCCAAGGTTTAACTACCTAATGATAGAATTAAAGGTCAAACTTAATTAACAGAAAT
>MKEJ01059278.1:0-28860 GCA_001753735.1 Embelia ribes
TCACAAAGACAACAATTTATTTCCTACATAAATTGTAGAGTTTCTTTTTCATTTTTATATCATGTATATATCGGTTACACAGAAGTGCTTGTTCAAACTAATGACACATGTACATGGATGCTTGCATAAAGTGATAAAGCTCAATAGAGAATTAATGGAAAAGAAAACTATATTTATATTCTTTAGCAGTATACTAACTTGTAGTTGAGCTTAAGTTTGTTAGCATGTAGCAAAACATTTTTCTGTTAAATAGAATAATACGATTTCAACCGACAAAACACTAGGCATGACAATCATCATTTCATGAAAAATAATCCAAATAAGAAAGAGAATTAACCACCTCAACATGGTCCGACTCGTTAGACCGAACAGCGACCTCCCATACGGGCTTCCCTGGTAACAAATTCGAATACTCTCCCTGAATACCATCATCAGTTTCCCGATCACCAAGAAAGCGGATTTCCACCACCTTGGAGTTGAAACTCACGAATTTCAACAAGTCAAAGTGGTTAGCATACGAATATAAATACTCCAAAATTTCCAAATAAGTTGGGTAATTTGCGTTATCTCTCTCTGGCCAAGGGAAATCTGAGAACTCAAAATCGCAACGAGGGGTCTGGAGCTTAGTGGAGCGGAAAGCGCAGCTTTTCCACACCCCTCCAAGTGAATCGGTGGCCTCGAAAACCATCGGGTGGTACTTCGCCAGCTGTTTAGCGGCCGCTAAGCCGCTAATGCCGGCTCCTATTATGGCAATTTTGGATGGAATAGCCATTGATATATAAGGTAATATATTTGGAGGAAAAGAGAGTTGGTGAGATACAAGCTTGAGAAATATTAGCTCTATATTGGGAATATGGTATGTGAAGTTTTGATATTTATAGGGTTTTATTGCGGAGAGGGTGTGGGGTCATGTGAAGGGCACGTGACGTGGACTTTTAGAGAGGGAGAAAGGCAAAGATGGCCATTTTTTCCCCGATTCTTCTACATGGGTTATAATCGCGCGCGCGCAGATAAGTATTAAAAAAATAAAAAAAAAGGACTTACAACAAAAAAAAGGGAGAAAAGGGAGTGATTTTAGTACCAAACATAGTCAATTACGAGATAGTAAAATGGTATTAGGGCGGTATGGGCGGATTTAATACGATATTTATTTAAAAAATGTTTTAAAAGTGCAGCATATTTATATTATAAAACTTTAAAATATGTGTTTTTTCTTATTTGAAATAAATTTTGAGAAGTTTCTATTGGGAAAATGGGTATAAAATGATAATAATATGCGTACAAACTGGATGGGTCAAAAGTATGAATATTTTTAATTAAATTTTAGATCAATTTGGGAGATGAAAATTTTCAATTATGCGAACATATATATATTGAACAGAATTAATAGTTCAATTACCAAATCGGATATGTTACATCATACTATTATATCTATGTGTATAATACCAATTTATTTTGCATCAATCTGCACTAATGTAGTGTGAGAATTGTTCTTCAAAAATTTCAAGTTAGCCTTTTGAATTCAAAAGGCTAGCACCGACAATTAATTTCATGTGAAACTTTGTAGTTATGAAGAAGAAACTTCTATCGGGTCTTAGGGTTTATTTGATTGTTCTTTTCATTCAAATCTTTGATTTTTTTTTTAATGTAATGACACTGGTTAATGTAGCAATACTAAAATTAATTTAACACAAAATCACTGCCTAATCATATAAGTCGTAATTATTTATTCTTATTGAAATAGTCAATATATGACTAACTTAAAGAGTCAATAGTTTATATACGATCATATCCAACTTCAACATTATCAAATATTTTTTAGTATTGTGGCACATAAAAACTAAAGAAATTACCAGTGTTATTGGAACTGGATCCTACAGTCTAATTGAACCGATTTAATTGGGAATCAGTACTTGGTTCGGTTCAGTATGTTAACCATACCGAATAAGCAATTGAACCATCAAATTTCGATTAAAACGACAGTATTTTAAAAAATCAGTGAACCAACAAAAATTAGTGAACCTTGTGGTTCATAACATATACATTTTAAAAAGACTAAATTGACTTTAAATAATTTTATAAACCATTATCTTCAATAAGTATTTTATTATTTTTACATGAAATTTAGGATTTGAATGTTTCCTAAATAATATAAAGTTTATATCAATAACCATTGGCGTTGATAGTCTATGCAGAATTTTAGCAAATTTAACAAATCTTGGTGATGACACTTGTATAAATTGGAATGCGTGGAAGTAAATTAAAGTAATGGAGTATCGAAGTTCAAATTAATTGGACTATATTTTGTTTTGCTTAATTACTTGGAAAATTTTGATATTTTTTCACGATTCTAGTCTTTTGTTTTCTAAACAATCATTGGTTGATATATTATTTTAATTTTTTCCTGACGTATGATTTAATTAATAATAGAAGAGATTCCAACTTCTTGCTTCTAATTTTATGTGAAGATTATTTATTTATTTAATTAAAGATGCTATGATATCGATGTGATATTATTTACCTAATGAACTGTGGTTGAACTAGATGAACCACGGTTCAACTATTGAACCGATGAACCAATTCCTTGACCAGTTTGTCCTCCGGTACGGTTCTAATAACACTGCTTTGAAGAATCAGTGCCGCCTTTATATGATTAAGCTTGATTGTTGGAGTGGGATAATTAAAGAATATTATTAACTTTTTATTGACTTCTTATCCCTTGATTAATTGAAAATAAAGCGACTGTCAACCCTTTTGTTTTAGGGAGAGGGTAGTTATGTGTTCAATACCTATTTTAGCAAATCATACGTTTATTATCAGTTGAAATAATTAATTTATTGCCAATAATTTTTTCAAAGAGAGAGAGAGAAAACTGCGCCCAATCACGGCCCAGAATGGCCAGAACGACTTTGGCCGAGAGTGGCTTAGGTCGAGCTGGGCCCCTTCACCCCCCGTCCCTTTTCCAACCTGATCAGGTCAGCCAAAGGTCTGACCCGATCATATTTCGACCGATTTAGTGCCGATTCGATTAGCTCTGACCCAATTTGGCATCCCCCTTCTCTTTTTGGCTAAGATTTGATCTTTCTCGTCTCTACCTTCGAATCTTAGCCGTTGTAGATTGGCAATTTTAGATGCTACTAATAAGTTGGCCTCTTGCTACCTGCCTTCTCGTCGACGTCTGCTATTTTAAGCCAAACCTGCTCCCTTTTTTTTTTCTCAATTTATTTTGATTGGCGGAATTTGGTAGAGCAACATATTGTTTCATCCGAATGAATTTTTATCTATTTGTACCAACGCCATACTGAAACGTGAATTGATAGTTATACTATATTTGGTGGAATCTACATTTATTCTATTGGCCAACATTTATAGTTAAATATCTGAATTTATTGTCTTTATACGTTATTACTCGGTTAGGGTTTTCACGGACCTAACTCCTAAGAATTAGGATTTTTTTTGTATTGCCCTTTATGTTTCCTCTTCTCAAAGCCTTGGTGGTGAAAATTGGTCGCTGACCCGGGCTAGAATTAATTGGGTTTGAATGTCAAGTAGTAAATGCTGAATAGAATAAACTATTAATTATCTGGTGAATTTTATGATTATTGGCAGTGGATGAAAAAATTCTTTTTTGGGAATAAAGTTTGTTTTTAAGTTCTATTTATGTTACGAATTGATTGGTTTGACTTATTATGTATTTTTTTGTGTATTTCTAGCCTGATATAGTATCTTAATTGTTTATTTATTTTGTATCAGACTAATTTATGTTCTATTGTGTATTTCTAGTCTAATTTTGTTGTTTTCATTGACTATAAAATTTTTGTTAGACTAGTTACGTCGTAATTTCTTCTGGAGCGAGTTATAATATTGGTTGGACAAATATCGCCTTGTACTTCATTGTAATTTTTTTTGGAATTAATAAAATTTCAATTTTCTAAAAAAAAAAAAAGAAAATGATTAAATTAATAAATTTCAAAATTCCCCGTCAAGTCAACTACCATCAGCACATATAAACAGACATACAAATGATCGAAGCAAAGGCTATAATTATCAAAATTGATGACTCATGATTTTTAAAAAATATTGTAATTTCCCCATGGAACACTGTATAAGTTAGAACAAGCCTAATACTGCAAATGTTTATGCATTAGATTATGGATTACTATAAGTTTGTTGAACAAACCTTCTCATTATATTTTGCTCCCATTTATATACATTTGTAGTATATGATAATATTGAAAGCATGTTTAGCATGTTAAACAAATGGAGAATGGCAGGTAACGAAGAGCAAACTTGTGCTAGAGCCAACTGCCGGTCTTGTAGAAAAAACAATTCAGATACAACGAATTTTAACGAGACGAGTGATGTGATGGAACATGGACCAAAGGTCCGGATTCCATGGGTTCTATAAGATTTTTCAGCAATATATAATTATTGAGGGCACGAAATGATGGATACGTTTGGGCCATTACAAAACTATTTTTCAATCTTTGCTTTTTAATCTTTGATTATACAATGTCCAAAAATTATGTGGCATTAATACTACCGTTACAATTTTATGTTGGAAAATATATGGTTTTCAATATAATTTTTACAAGATTGAAGCTCATGAAAGTTACCAAATTTGAATCATTTTTATGTGGAATACACATAATATTTTTTACCCGTTCTTGGGAGGGTTTTAAAGCTTGTAATGTAAGTTTCGAAACGGTATATTACATCGCAAAAAATCATAAAGCGCTGTAAATGAAAATTGACTTTAAAGTGAGGTGTTTAAAGGGGATTAAGGTGTGATGTCTAAATCTTGTGGGAATTATCCTACGTCGACTAGACAAATGCTTCTTATGTTGTATATAAACAATAACATGTGATACTAGATATGTAATATAATGTGACAAATGTAAATGGGGGTGGAAGCACCACGCATGCGCGTCGTTCGTCCAGGCTGGGCTTGGTAGCTAGTTGCGCATAGCGCGTTAGACGTGTCTTTATCCTTATCCGGGACCGGGTCAGGGTTTGGGTCAGGGTTTGGGTTTGGGTCTGGGTCTGGGGTCAGACCAAGTATTTTTAATTAAATACCTTAAAAAATTACGAAAAAAACCCATAAATTTAAATTGCAAGAAATCTTCAATATTGTAACTTCTCCACTTGGCTATTAAAATAACCATTCTTCAATTTTCAATTATTCTGGAAAAAAAAACCCGACATCACCGGCAACTTTTTTTGCACACAACCACAGCTATATAGTCAGAGAGTACCAACAAAAGACTCGATCAGAAATCCCAATTGTAGCTTCCATTAGGGTGTAGTGAACATATGTGGGAGTTCATTGCCAATTCAGGTCAGAAGCAACTCGGGTGGTAGACAAATTGGATTTAAGAGAACACGGTAAACTGTGGTCTCGTCTGGTATATAAGATTTATTTAAAATTTTGTAGTTTATGTATAACAGTGTTGTAAAGGAAAAAATATATATATTTTTTCATTTTGTTATTTCTAGTTTATTATATATTGTTATTATTATTCAGAAATTCTTTTAAAGCAGATCTAACATTTTAGACTATAAAAACTTGTATCCCCTTCTTATTTGAAGTGGGGAATGAAATAAAGACTTAAGCATTTAAGCTTAGGATTTTCTCAACACCATAAGTTAGGTTAGTTTTCTCACAACGTGAATGAAAACAATGTAAGTATCATTGTTTTTATCATGATGCGATGTTCCTAGCGTGCAGAGATAGGCCAAAGATAAATTACCTGCCCGAGTTTTGAGTACGAATCATCATCAAAGTGCGATAAGGAAATCTATGTTCCGGCCGCTGAAGAAACAACTTCTTGTTAAGAAAGAGAGAGATACCTAGCGTTTGTCAATATCATAAAAATTATTCATATCATGAGCTAATTATATTCACTTCCCACATTGATTTTGGTATTTTCCGAACCCTAAAAATATCATCGCGGACTTTCTTATCATTATTGGAGGATACGTTCTATTAAAATCAATTCATATACCTCATAACTTTGAAGAGACATTAATCGGTAAACTATGTACATGGACCATGTAACATGTTGTACAAACAATGCTTTACAACTTACCTACAAAGAACAACAAACCTTGTCCTAAAAAAATAAAATAATAATAATAATAAATCAACAAATTTTAGATTGGAAATTGCAAGGTTGAGAACCTTTTCGGATATACTGTCCTTTGAGGCCTTTGAACTCTATGATTCCTTTGTACAACACTTGCTGATTGAGGGGCATGGTTTCGAATGCTCTCACATCACCGAACCTTTCCCCGGTGGAGCTCCGGCCACTGTGCTCCACCTCGCTCGGCTGACACAACTTCTTGTTCATAGTTTCTGCCACGTCGTCCGCGAACCGGACCTTCTTCTTTGTGTGATGTTTGTTTGTTCCAACTGTATGTATCAGCATCAAGAGGAAGAAAGAAGAAGGGAAAAACAAAATTAAGGAGAATGAAGAAGATTAGCAAAAGAAAAAAATTATTGTGTAATCACTAGTAATTTAAAATGTGAATAGTTTCAGGATTCTTGATATTAAAAGTGGCATTTAAAATATGAATAGTTTCAGTAAAATTAGGGAGAACATTGCAATCTGAATTGTTGAACAACAATTTTTCAAAACGTTTCATAAATGTATAATACGATTAACTTTAGTGTAATTAACCCTTGATCATATTTATTAAACGAGTTTACGATTTTAAAATGCCTGAAATGATATCAAATAACGAGCATACAAATAAAATTCCGTTTGCAACTATGTGGCCATTTAAGGAATCCTTACAAAATTTTGAGCAAAATTGATGCATATATTTTGATTATAATTTCCGAAGTAACAAAAAACCACAACAAATACCATAAACAAAATGAAATCTAGAGAATCAATCGTATACACATACGCAATTCAGACTCGAACTTGTTCATGAATTCGGAGAGGAGGCGCTTGTGAAATTGATGAGCGAGGAGCGCGACGCTTCCAGAAACTACACACACCGCCATGAACACTACACCCATCGAATAATTATCCATGTCTCTCTCTCTATATATATATATCTGAAATGATGAAATGTAAATTTAATTTATCGGCGTTGTACTAATGCATAGACTTTAAAATGGAACATAATGGAAAAATAAGGGGTTGAATGGATAAAAGGAATGGATTGCATTTTCCACGAGAATATATAGAGAAATTGGTGTGGAGAAGTATTTTAAATTATCTGCGTGGAAGTTGAAAATTGATGTTAATTGGAAAAATTGTATGTATGGCGTGTTTGGTATGTATATATATATATGGGCCAGCAGTTGTTAACCGCCAGCCTTCTAGAAGCCGTTGGCCATTCTAATCCCAACAATGGTTTGGAAATACGGTAGTTGCTGCTGTAACAGTGTAACTGTTCCAAAAATTTGAACGATTGACCCTTTTGTATTATTTATTTATTTCTTCTCTTCTCTTTTGAATCAGTGGCATCGAAAACTGCCCTTACCAGTTAATATAGTGTGGTAATATTAAAGGTTGTGGTGATTCCATTATGTTGGAATTTTGACGAATTTTTAATCGTTAGGGCTTGGTTTTTTCCAACTTTGAGCAAAATATGGTGAGGGCCACTCGATGGAATTTGATGATTTTGGATCTGTTGGAAGTCTTGCCAGAGGTATTTATAACAAACTATTTATAAACCCGAATCGTTATCGGGTGTGAATGATATATAGGTTAAGGGCGATGCCCATGAAATAGGTAATAGTGAAAAGAAGTGGGATAACTTTTTAAAAAATTAACTCACATCAATTTGATTTTGTAAAATTAAGTTACATATAAGCCTAATTTATGCGTAAAAGGTTGGCCCCTTGAGTTTAGTATAATTTGTGAAAGGGGTGTTATGAACCATGGTAGTTGGCTATATTTATTTGGGCCGATATTGACCTTATTTATTTGATCCATATTTATTTGGGCCAATATTAATTAAATATTAGTTTAATTAAATTCGGAATGAACTTTAATTAAATCAAGCCCAACCCAAATTCAAAATGCTCCGCGGGCCAACCCGGGTCACTATTTGACCCGCGCCCACTATAAGGTCATTTGATCCGTGTTATTGCCCTGAAAGGTCACAGCGTTTCGGTTATTTGCGAAACGATCCCAATTGTATTAGAAGTCGTGTTTCACACTCTTGGATTGGAAAATTGTAACTTTTGAAGACACCCTTCATTTCTAGAAATACCTAGGGTTCCCCAACACGTTTGTAACGTTACTTAAGCACCCGAAATTTATGGGGGGAAAAAAAGCACTCGTACACACTGCATTATATTTTCAAATCATTTAAAGAGTCGTAAAAAGTACCGTATTCCCCCAAAACGTTTGTAGCATTACATAAGCACCCAAAATTTATGGGGAAAAAAAAAATCACTTGTACATAACGCATAATTTTTTCAAGTCATTTAGAGAGTCGTAAATAGTTCCATATTGTGAAAGAACCAATTAGAGTTCAGAATGTCACTTCCTTTTAAACTTGCGAGAAGGTTGTTATACCCTAGGAATACAC
This sequence comes from Embelia ribes, assembly GCA_001753735.1. Lineage (NCBI taxonomy): Eukaryota > Viridiplantae > Streptophyta > Magnoliopsida > Ericales > Primulaceae > Embelia > Embelia ribes. Next base: position 8,554 of record MKEJ01059278.1, read on the forward strand.
GATTGTCTGAAGCTGGGAGAGGCCGAGAAATAAGAATTTAAGGGTACAATGTGATACACGTCCTGGATTACATCTGAAATCGTTGCGTTCGTGATTCTACTATAACGTTTTCTACTTTATCTTGCTGTGGAAAGCTTAAGTGTTCTATTTTTTCGATTTAATTTATTTATGCTATTATCAATTTCTAATTTCATACAAGATTATTATTCTACGGATACAACACATTATCTCCACTAAATCGGATCGTAATGATTACAATGTCGATCGAAATCATTATATAACGGTAGTGACCAATTTTTAAAATCACGAAACCCGGAAAGGAAATTAAGGGAGATTATAAGGACTTTCTCATCAACACAGTTTTTCTTAGCATTTTTTTAGTTTCATTAATAATAGCCAGATCTTTTTATTTTCCACATAAGCAACGCTTAAAATGCATATCTATAAATATGCTTTCCAGATGCATATAATGACATGTGCTATGAATCCAAGTCTTTTATGAGTGAAAAAACTCTATACAGATGATGGAGGATGAGAAATACAAGAAAGTAGAGAAAAAATGTTTCAACAAGGTCGTAATAATAAATTGTTTTTTTTTTTTTTTTCACTTGGGTTGAATTCAAAAAATGGGAAATGGCCAAGAGACAAATACTCTTGCTCTATTTTTTTCTTTTTGGCTTTACACTGCCCTAACTGCATGCGTACACTTATTTTAAATAGAGAAATGCAGCAACGGCTAGTACATGTATTATGGATAGGTATCTATAATAATGATGTTGATATAATCACAAATCCCTTTCTTATGCTAAGAATTTCCATATTTCATAACTTAGAGGATTTAATACTTTGAATTTTCCATTACCGCGGGCTCGTCAATTTCTCATGAATGTTGAGCAAGGTCACCATTTTCGTTAATATCTTCATTATTATTTTGTATTACGCTATGGTAGCTAATAGAGGAAATTTCACTTGGACATTTTCCTTGCCGGTTTAAAATCGTCATTTTTTCCCGCTATGATTCTACGAAAAGCAAAGGACCCAATAAATCTTTCACTTTGGTCCATTCGCGTAAACTATTCGTGCTGACATTGCCGATGTAAACCAATTAAACACATATGGTTGAACGAAGTTATTTACACTACTTATTTTTAGTTTATTAATTATACCTTCCTGTATAAAAGATTAATTAAAATATTTTATTTTTATAATATCCTGTAACAATTGATGCAATTAACTATGTATTATATGATTAAACCTCATAAAAGTATCAACAAAGTGAGCCCAAAAACAGAGGGGTCATATTGATAAAGTTAAAGAACCATTATTCGAGACACTACAAGTATATCGATTGAAGTCAAGATTGAGTGATAAAATGTGGCAAAGACCCAAACATGAAGGGGTCATGCTCTAGAGTCTATAAATGTAATTAACTAGATCAAATTATAATAAAAATTACTGTTATAATTAGGTTAAACTAGTGATCATGTGTGACAAACTAGAAGAGAATTAAAAGGGTGAACGTGGCAATAATTAGTGGGATACGTGCCATACAATGAAGAGGAGTGGTAGAACGGTTGCAAAACAAGATTTAAACATCACCGTTGGATTAAGATCATATGATCAGTAATAAACAAGAACAATTATAATAGTTATGCGAGCAACTCTATAAATATGCAACATAGATTATGGGAAATGACACGGTCAACCACACCCCATACTCAGGCATTATTAGGAGTAGGCTGTAAAACTTAGTTTTATTTAAGAGTAGCAGTAATTTAGATTCAATCGATACTCATCTGGCTATCTATACTCGAAGCTGATTTTGTTCAGTAAAATTTAGTTGGTTTGTTCGAGATCCTTTTGCAAACAATTGCACCATACACTATTAAGAAAAACCTAAAATTAAGGTATGGAACCTCATCCTCCTTAGTTCTTGAGTTCCAACAAGCCATTCCAGCACCATTTCAATAAATTTTGTTAGCAAAAGGGCTTATATTACATTGTTTCCCTGTTTTGGATGGGGAAATCGACCATAATAATTGTCGATACCAATTCTACTTTCAAAAGACTGAAAAGTACTAATCATACAGTATCAAATTTAAAGTTAACCATCTTATCGAATAATAGAATAATCTTTATAGTGTCATTAAGAATGATCTTACAATTGTGATTTAATGGTATTAATTTCATGAGTTGCTGATCGTTGAATGATGATAGTTCAATTACAACCGCAATTGCTAGCAATGTTGTCTTCCCTATGCAGGGTTGGTGATCATTAAGTGAATACAATTCCATAACTGAACCACAACGATAACTGCCATCAATATTATCTACTTTTATTGGAAATAATTTTATCTTGTGAAAGTTTGAAATTGAGTAGATGATTAAAATCGAGCATTTATATTTGGTGATTTATAACATTATACCAAAATCAGGATCTGTAGCTCAGTGGTAGAGCATTTGACTGCAGATCAAGAGGCCACCAGTTCGAACCCGGTTGGGCTCTCATCAGTAAATTTTTTCCATCTGTGCTTGTTTGAGCTTACATAAATTAAAAGCTAAATTTTGAACAAGTTTCGTTTGTCGAAATAGTTCAGATGACAGTCTCATAAGTTGCTTAATTAGAATTACAAAATGATTTAACCCCCGATCAGAAGCTGAAAATCGAAAGTTCGTATCCGAATTAGTTAGATACATTTAGGTGCTCTTATTTTATCCACCGGCTGCTAAAAAAAACCAGTCTTCTTATGCTCCAGCTTCGAGCTTCATCCTACGTAGGGATAGATATGCCAAGAGACGGTACCCTACTAGCATAGCTAGTAGAGCACAAACTTCCACTATGCCACAGTCTATTTTCACCCCGTTGATCGTCTGAGAGATGTGTTCGTATTGCACTTTCAGGAGAAGCTTGTATGTATGGTAGTTGAACGACAGGTACCGGAGCCAGGATATAAATGCCGGAACATTCTGCAAATATAATATATTTTGGTACTTTAAATATACTTAAAAGTTTGTATCTTGTTTCATCAAATAATTTATAATAAAAAATGCTATGCATCCAGAAAATATCTTTGGATAAACAATCTGAAAATTTTGTGGAGTTGGATTACGTATATAAATGTGATCCGATGACAATATTTTTTGGGGAACTTTCTTGGGATCGTGTTTACAAACTGGTTACTAATTTGAAAGATGAGATTTTGATTTTCAAGATATTTCCACTTACCTTCACGAAATATCCACCCGCCAACATAAAAGTCATAACTGTCACAGACGCAAAGGTTGTTGCTCTTTTCAAATTCATCAATGTTGCTCCAACCGCTAGTCCGAGTCCCTACAATAGTTTCCCTTCATATAATTATTTGTACAAAAAGATGACTAAAAGTGAAGATATATGCATATATATACCTGAGCCGCTACAATACAAAGGAACACAATAAACATGCTAAGGAAAAAAGCTTCCACATTTTTCCTTAACCCTGCCATGAAATAGACGATGAGGAGGAATAGGACTGGCAGTACAAGGTCTAGTGGCAGATCACTCGTAGTCCGAGCCATGAAATATGCACTGAGCCTATACATATCTGCAGCTCGTTCCTTGCTCAACATTGCTCTTTCTTGTGGAAATGTGAATATTGCTGTGAACACTGGGAAAAAGCCCCAGAAAACCGCAATGAAGAATAGAAGCCCTGCCTGCAATATCAATACTGTTTTACGTATGCATAGATTAAACTGTATGCGATATTACTATTGGTTTGTCTTCCAATTATGTTATTGAATGGTGTTAGGGGGAACTAGAATATCATGAATGAATATATAAACAGTTTAACATACAAAGCTTTTACATTGCGGTGTCTGGGAAGGGCCTGATTTATGCAAATTTACCTCTAAGAAATAGAGAGGTTGTTTTCAAGGGGTGAACTTGTGACCCAAAAGCCGCAACGAAGCAATTCGGTTAAGGTTTTATACACCATCAATATCAATTTCAGGAGAAGCTGAAAATAGAGCAATTACGAATACTTAGATTTTTTTTTCAAAGTGACCAATTTGACATACTAAACTTGTAAACCTGATCTTCAAGTTGTTGAGGGCTTTCACCATCCGATTGCCACCAAAGCAATCCCAAAATGACAGCCGTGATGACAACTTGGGTGACTCTCAACCAACTAAAGTAATCGTGTCGGCGTTCTTTGAGTCCTCTCCTAAACAAAATTGAGAATTGGTCCCACCAGCTCGCTCCCCATTCTCGCTTGCCACTTAGCATCTCAAACTTTAGGTTCTCGTCTATTGATATGGAAACCGTAAGCTTCTTTTTGTCTTCGTATGTTACCCTTGTCTCGTAGGCTTCCACAAGATACTGTTTCCAAAAACAAAGACATAATTAGACACAATATGTACTTGATGTTTCTTTTCAACTTATCACAATTTATGTTTTCACCTCGTGAACGACAGCAGGCGAAGGCTTCCCATTCTTTGTTTCCGTTTCCAAGTTTCCAATTTGCACTTTGTCCTCCAACTCCGATGGTACAGACACATCATTTATGTTCCCATTTGCAAGGTCTAGCAAGAATTCAGCAGGGTTCATGGCAATAAGTGGGGAACACCCGATAGACGAAAAATAAGACATTGCTTCAGATGCCTTTCCAAAATAAAGCAAGCTCCCTTTCCCGAGAAGGATCAACTTGTTGAATTTGTGAAACAACCTACTCGATGGTTGGTGGATGGTCGTGATCACCGTTTTCCCAGCCTGCCACATCATCACGATATATAAGAACGAAAACATGTCCTATTTTTATTCTTGATTTTTAAGATAATAAAAATTGAAATATGAAACTTGGGGATTTTACCTCAGCTATGTCTTGTAAAATTTCGACAAGCCTAAGGGCTGTGGTAGAATCCAAACCGGAAGTAGGTTCGTCAAGAAACAATAGGGAAGGGTTGATTATAATCTCATTTCCAATACAAACTCGCTTTCTTTCCCCACCCGAAACTCCACGAACAAACGAGCCTCCAATCATAGTGTCTTTACACCTATATAAAAGATACGACTCAATAGATAGTACTTAATAAAACAAAATAATTGCTAGAAAAACGTTCAGTGAAAGTAGATATGTAACCTCTCTAAGCCCAATTCATCAATAACATCCATGGCTCGATTATCCTTTTCTTGTTTGGTTAATGATTTAGGCAGTCGTAATAGAGCCGCGCATGTGAGCGTCTCCTTCACTGTAAGGTGAGGTAACAGAACATCGTCTTGAGTCACAAATCCAATCCTGTCATATTTTTTAAGTAATTCCAAATTAAAAACATTGAAACAACTTCATTCCGGTAGTAGTATATCTAATACGCATATCGGTTTTCTTTTCATGTTACCTGCTTTTCAAGAGTTTTGAATATGGTTGATCATTGTAAGTAACTGAACCACCAGGGGCGGGCTCTCGGAGCCTGCCACCTAGCAGACTCAGAAGGGTAGTCTTCCCACTACCTGAGGGACCCATCAATGCTAAAACTTCTCCAGGGTTTACGGAACCTGTAATTCCGTTTAGTATATCCTTCTCCACTTTCGATGTCATTCCTTTGAGTGTCACCTTGTATGTCACATTTGTGAACTGCATATGTACCGTACAAGAAATTAATCTGGTACTATATCCATATGATCATCGATGTCCATTGAATAAGGATTGTGTTTCCGCACATACACGTGCACATGCATATACATAAAAATATTTATGGTTCAAAGAAAGGAAAACCAATGCCTAGAAAAATGAAGTAGTCGAAATTATGGTACCTTTAGATAGATCGGTAAGGTGGGCTCTGCGACGATCTTCTTCTTTTGTGTTCCGGCTTCTAGATCCTCCGCTGCAAGTAGCACATAACCTTTTTATTTTCCAAGAAATTATTTGATCTATAGTAAATTTAGCTCTACTAATGGTATAAGTTGTGATCTTTATTAGTTATAACACTTTCAGTGTCATGCAGTTTGTTTTTAGTGTTATTGATTAGAAGATGATTTTGCTGTGAGCAATGCTATATGTATCCAAAATTTTTACCCGATTTCTTAGAAGATTATTCTTGTTGCCACATTAATAAGTAAAAGAACTGGGTAAAAGTTTTGGATTGATATAATATTTCTGTTCTTCTTGTTCAGCAATGCACAAAATTCAAGTCAATTGTTTTGCTTAGAGAGTTTGATAATGATGTTATTTAGAAACGGTTCTCTAGTTTTTATATAGCCGAGAAGAATTTTATCAAGGGATTGAGATGCTATATATATAACTATCAAATAATTTCTTACATATTATCACATATTTATAGGCACACACAAAAAAAAAGAATATTGACACGTAACAAAGAGAAAGTCAAAGTAATAATAAGAAAATCAAAATAACCCCTCCCTTTTCCACGTATTAATAAATGTGTGGTATTATGTACGAAAATATTATATACATGTATATAAGAAATTTCTGAAAAAAATATTAACACATAAAAAAGAAAAAAAATCAAGGTTACAATAAAAAATTCAAAATGACTACTATTTTTCCTAGGTGTCTGTAAATATGTAGTAATATGTAAGAAATTTTTTTCAATTTTTTATTTAATTTCTTTGTTTCAAGATTGTTTGTGATCTAATGTTCTCCTCCCTTACTTAATGTGAAGAAGGTGCTGGAATTTTAAGAAATTTCTGACGTTGGTACTTGTTTTTTTTCAATTTTAAGTCATAAAAAAAGTGAAGTTCACTCAATAAAATATAATAATTATAGATTCTTTGAACTTTCCAATTAGTCATAGATAATTACGGAACGGTTATCGGATGCGAAATTTGGATTTAAGATAATCTATAAATGGGGGAGTTTTGACAATTTTTTAGGCCGGAATTAATTAATTTAGATTTGGGCTCTAAATAAATAAATTGGGCCAATTTTGATTGAAATGACCCATCCCAACATTTTAACCCGCGAGGCCTATTTGGGTCTTATTGACCCACGCCTATTGAATCGAGTTGGGTTTGACAGAAAGTAAACTTAGGCTAGTTTTTTTTCTTTTTTTCTTTTTAATCCTTGTAATTTATAGTTACTGCCATTAGTTGCTCAATTTATAATTCTAATTACTTATAAACCAACTATAACGGTATATTAAACAAGGTATTTACTTGCTTGTCTGAAACGTCGCATGGTAATGGTAGTATAAGTTTTTGTTCTGTTTCTGCTATTAAAACTTGTCTCTGGTTGGTTAGTGACTCTAGTGCTTTGATTGGTCAAGGTTTATTGATTAGAAATATCTAGGTCAATTCGATTTGAGTATTAATTACTTTGTTAGCAAATTAGGTTCGGAATTTCATGATTCGTTTTTACCGAATATGTATTCCAAATATTTAGTTTAAAATTATTCTTGTATATATTGTTTGAATTGCTTTTTGGAAATTCAGGATTTCGTTGTACAAAATAAGTCTTCTCGAATAAATTGTGCTAGCATTCTCATTGCTCTTTTAGAAATTTCAGAATTATGTTATACATAATAAATTACTTCTGAAAATTTGTGGATAATTTTAAATTATCAACCGCTAAAAGTTCAATTTGGTTGGATAATTTTTTGGTATTAATTAGGGTTATCAGTTACATTCTAAGAATGGAAAGTAAAAACTAAAGCCAGACCCAAATTGTTCCCTCTAAGATGGAGCTACCGAAGAAACTGACCATATCAAACAGTCAATTGAAGAATATAGAGAAGTGCGAATGTTAAGAGAAGACAACCTAAAATGTTGTCTTATCTTACGAACCCTAAATTGAACCGCTATCTCAATGAGACGGTGCTTGCTCAAAGCGAAGACTGTTAAGATGATGCTTTGATTGATGCTTGGAAGCAAGATGTTTTTTTTATACCATGGCTTTATACTCAACAAGTTGGATATTGTTAAGAAGAAACAGAATCAGGTTTACATTGCGGAGGCTGATATTTGTTCCTATGTGGACAATATGCATATGGCTATTGTTGTATCCAATGTGAACCTTATAGGGAATAACCCGAAAGAGTGGTTTGTTGGCATAGGTGCCATTAACCACATTTGTGCTAATAAGTGGATATTCACTTCATACAAAGCAATTGGCGATTAGTATTGTTATATGGGAAATTCTGCGATTTTTAAGGTTGAGGGAAAGGGAACTGTTGTTCTTAAGATGACTTCGGGTAAGCAGCTAACGCTAACTGACGTGCTTCATATGCTAGATACTCACAAGATTCTTGTTTCGGGATCTGTTATAAACAAGAAAAGGTTCCGTATGATCTCTGAATCCGATAAAGTTGTGCTCACCAATAATGAGCTTTATATCGGTAGGGGTTATGTAAGCAATAATTTGTTTAAACTAAATGTAATGATTGTGGCCCCAAAGGCCAATTCTATCGATGTTGATATTGTCCGTAAGGTAGGCACAATTACAATAAATGGTCTGCATTTGTATTTTCGATTGAGTCGTTTAATTTATGGCATGATAGATTAGGACATGAAATCAAAATTCTTTGCATAAATTGATTGCTGGAGATTTACTACGTAAGTTTCATATTGATAAAGATCATAAGTATGAAACTTGTGTTGAGACCAAGATGGATAAGTCTTCGTTTCACTCGTTTGAACAAAATATTGAACCTTGAAGATTGGTATATATAGATGTATGTAATTTTTAGTATGTTCAAACTAGAGGTAGGAAAAGGAATTTTATTATCTTTATTGATGATGGTACTCGGTACTACTATATTTACTTAATGAGAAGTAAAAATAAGGCTATCGAGATGTTTATACAGTATAAGAACGAAGTTGAGAATCAATTAGGCAAGAATATTAAGATCTTAAGCAGCGATAGAGTTTGTGAATATGAATCACCTTTTACTCAAGTATGTGCCAATAATGAATCATTCATCAAACTACAATACCCTATTGCCAGAATCGAATGGCACAACCGAACAAAAGAATAAGACGCTTAAAGAGATAATGAATATGATGCTCATTAGCTCTGATTTACCCCATAATTTGTAAGGGGAGGCTCTCCTCTCTGCCAACTATATTTTCAATAAATTGTCGCACAAGAGGCTTGACAAAATACCATATAAATTGTGGCATGGTCGCACCTCAAGCTATTAAAGGGCTTGGGGTTATTTAGCCAAGGTGCCTATTCTTATTCCTAAAATAACTAAAATAGGACCAAAGACAGTAGACTGTATATTCATCAGATATCCTAAAAATAATACTGCTTATTAGTTCTTGGTGTATAAGTAGGATAACTCTAAGATACACACAAAAAGATACTCGAGGCTCGAAACACTTCTTTTTTTGAAAGTATCTTTCCATATAAATCAAAGACAGTCGTACGGACTGATGAGTATGTTTATGAAGGTTATATGGACAATAATGAAGTACTGGGTATTTCTAGAATAAAATAAGAAGAAGAGTCTTAAAGAAGTAAAAGAGACAGGAAGGAAACTTCATATAGGCTAGACTTTCTAATGTATTTATTTGAAAAGGAACCACAAACATATGGAGAGGCGATGTCCACTCCATGGGCTCTTTATTGGAAAGATTCCGTAAATAGTGAAATAAATTATACTCTTTAAAATCACACTTGGGAACTAGTAGATCTTGCACTTGGGTGTAAATCTTTGGATTACAAGTGGGTTTTCAAGAAAAAAGTTGAAAGAGAATGGTTCCATTGACAAGTACAAGGCAAGGTTTGTAGTAAGGGGATACAAGCAAAATGAGGGATTAGATTATTTCGATACTTATGCCCTAATATCGAGGAAGACATGTATCTGAATGATCATAACTTTGCATATTTGTATGATTTGGAGATATATCATATGGATGTTAAGACTGTGCTCCTTAATGGAGACCTAAAAGAGAAAATTTACATGAAACAACTCGAATGGTTTTTTGTTCCAGGTAAAGAACATAAGGTATGTGGATTGGTTTAGTCTTTGTATGGACTTAACCAAACACCTAAATAATGGCATGCGAGATTTGATTGAGTAATATTGATGAATGATTTTCGAATCAATGAGTATGACAAATAGGTCTACATGAAAGGTGATAACAAAGATTATGTTATCATATATCTTTATGCAGATGATATGATTATCATCGTCAATTGAGATAATGTCAAAGTTACCAAGAGAATGTTGTCGTGCATCTTTAACATGAAAGAATTATTAGTCGCCAATATGATACTTGGATGAAGATTACTAAGACATTTTAGGGCTATACTCTAACATAATCTTACTTTTTTAAGAAAATGCTTGAAAAGTTTGACTCTCGGAGTGATGTTGTAGCAAGGACACCTATAGAAATAGGATCAAAACTCAAGAAACACTTGGAGAAAGTGTTAACTAGCTTGGGTATTCGCGGATCGCGGACAGTCTAATGTACCTCATGAATAGCTTACAATCTGATATAGCTAATGTTGTAAACTGATTGAGTCGATATATAAACAATCATAAAGAAGAGCATTAGAGAATGGTAGTTAGAGTACTTAGGTATATAAGGTATACCGCTAACTATGGGTTGTACTACATGAGATATCCAGAAGTACTTGAAAGGTACTCCGATGTAAATTGGATCTCGGATTCCAAGGACACTAAATCCTTGAGGGGATAAGTGTTTATTCTTTAAGGTGCGACAATCTCTTAGAAGTTATCGAAGTAGACTTGCATTGTTAGATCTACTATGGAATAGGAATTCATAGTGTTAGATTTAGTTGTTGAAAAAATTGAGTGGCCAAGAAACTTCCTTGAGAATGTACCAATATGGTCGAAACTAGTGCCAACAATCTGCATACATTGTGACAGTCAATCAGCTATCGGTAGGGCATCAAACCATATGTACAATGGAAAATCGCGACATATTTAAAGGAGGAATAACTCATTTCAATCTTTGTTAGCAAATAGTATGATATTTATCAATTACGTATTGTGCAATTTAACCAATCTTTTAATCATCTGGTTATCAAAGGAATTAGTTGATATTTCATCAAGGGAAATAGGTTTAAGCCTATTAAATGATTAAACTAATACAATAACGACCCAACCTAGATTGTACTGAAGTTCTCATATACTACGTTTAATGGGACAACAGAATTGTGGGAGGAGGTTTCCCACGTCACTTGGGTAGTTAAATTCCTTACCTATTTCTGGGATGAAGAGTAACAAGACCTGTATATTGTTGAGGTTAAGTTTAAGCTTTTAATGATACTTATGACTCGGTATGCTAGCGGGGTATAGTAGGATACTCTTAATAAGCGATAGCCTATATCGAGTATAAGGTTTGACTGCTTCTATGAGAATGCTCTTACGGCTGAGTATCTAGAGAACTCGATGAACATTACTAGGCATTGTCCAGGCCAAGAAAAGGACTCAACAAATGGACCGATTAGTGGCATAAGGAATGCATTGTGTGAGCATTACTATCTTGGTATACACAAAACGCCAAATAGTTCAAGGGATCGCGTCTACCAGTTGGCAAGTATATCCGATAGTACTTCATCAAGGAAAATCCAAAGATACAAGCTAGCTTTCCCAACATAACAAGTTTTTGTGATACTCTTGATTGCTGTAGGATTATAAAATGTATGTTTTCAGTCAATCCATTTATGTGAGGGATTGTTGGAATCTTTTAAGAAATTTCTAACTTTTAGGGCTTATTTTTTTTTCTCAATTTTGAGCCATAAAACGAGGGTTTGCTCATTGGAATTTAATAATTTTGGATTATTTGGAAAGCTTTGTCAAAGATTTTTCCGATGACTTACAAATAAGTTCGAACAATATTTGGGTGTGAATGGCACGTGGTTTCAGAGTAGTACTCATGAAGTAGGCAAATGGGGGATAACTCTACATTGACTTGATTTTGTAAAACCAAGTAGTGTATAAGCCAATTTGTTAGTGCAAAGATTGAGCCCTTGGTGTTTAAGATAATTTGTGAATGGGGGTGTTTTGACCCATATTTGTTTGGCCCATAATTAATTAATTTATTAATATTTAGACTTGGGCACTAAATAAATAAATTAAGTCAATTTGAATTAAAATGACCCCTCCCAACATGTTGACCTGGGGTGGCCTATTTGGGTCTTGTTGACCCAAGCCTGTCGAACCAGGTCTGATATGACCCGATTTGACCCGTGGTCCCCTTTCCCTCCAATTGTTAATTACTTTTAGTAAAAAATTGATTTTCCTCCAAAATTTGTACTCTTCATTTTCGTTCGAATTCGCAAGAAAGTCATTGTACTTTGAAAATCCTTGTTCACGATGGTTTGAAACCAAAGAGAGGCCAACCAATAAGGATTTAAAGGGACTGTATAACACAATGGTCTTGTCCTGACTTACATTCGAAATCATTGAGTTTGTGATTCTGCTACAACGTTCTCTATGAATTAGATTGTTGCAAATACAAAAAACTTGACAAGTATGTTTATAATTTTTGTTATTATTAATTTTCAATTTAATACAAAATTACTGTACTGCCGAAGCAACATATGATTTAGTCTTTTGCTTCAAAAATCATAAATCAGAATCTGAAAAACCACTTTCAAGTCATTTGTTCAAGTCGTTTGTCCTGAACCAGGGGCCGAAACAGAAAATTCCGTAAAAGATTTATGAGGAATGCTAAAATTCCATACACAAATATGCATTAAAATTTTAATAACTCACATAAAAACTTAGTACTTAAAAAATTGTGGGAATTACCAGAACAAACATTTAGCTCAGTCCTTGTACTAAATCTTAATAGTGGTATATTAGTATTTCACTAAAAATAGAGATGTAACATTATCTAATGTTCCAAATACGTTATTAATATATATTTTTTTCCACCATAGAAGTTTTCAAAATAAAATATCCCACTTTAGTTTCCCATAAAAATAATATATATATATATATATATATTTCTTTTATAATAATGAATATGGATATGATTAGTACACGGATTAGTTGATTGCACATAAACACAACTTTTTCATTATCTATCTATAGCAATCATTTGCCCGAAGCTAAAGGAAACTAGCTAGTGGAAGAAGCCTATGCCATTTGGTGGCAACTTGTGAGCTGTTCCTTTCTGGATTTGGAAAAAGTTAAAAAATAATAAAAAAAAAGCTACATGCCTTTAATTTTTAAAGAAAAATGGTTCATATAAAACCACATGGCAAATCCAAAGAAAGAATTTTTAACTTTGTTGTTGGATAAGTATTTATAATTTTGGATCACTTTTACGATCTTATATTTATATTTCAATGAAACCTACTCCAATAGGAAACTTAATAAATAGGTAATATAATTGCTTGCAGAAAAGGAAATAATTACAATGGAAAATATTCCACTTGAATCAAATTTGTATAAAATAGTTAAAAGCTTTTATATTGTAAAACACTCTGCGAACTGCTTAACATAGTTATATATTTTTGTAAGATTTCATGAAATTGAATATAAGTTTGTATTACACACATCTTGACTCCAAAAATTTATTTGCTATTGATTTATGTAATATGAAATCGGTTTAAAAAACATTGATATGTAAGTTGTGACACGAGTGTACAGATCGACCGCCAAAAATATAAGGCAACTCTACGTAATGCTTTAAATTTTAAGCAACGTAATGGTAACTATCACTACGTAGTACAAAATTGCTAGACAAGATTAAAAATAATTTAGACTAAGTTCGGTATTTGATAAACTTTTCACATTGACTATAGAATATTAGCCCTCCTTTATTTTTGATAGCGTTTATTTTTGTGATGCTTTTTAGTTTTTTTAATCTATGTAGGAACTAAGTAATGAAAATTTTCTAGGAAGCAACTTAAAAAAAAAAAACTTACGAATATCATCATCGCTAAAATGCCTCAAATCTGCGATCTCATCTGGAGGCACGGTGAACCCTGTGAACGAGAACGAGAACCCGAGACTGGCGCTGGAAGCTCGGCTCAGGGCCGCTCCACTACTGACGTCATCCAAGTTCAGCTTGAGTTGGGCACTACTCGTTTTCCGTATATGCGTGTTCTTGTTGGGGGTGCCACCTCGGCCCGGAGATGGAGTAGTTAGCCTCCTACTAGACTTCCTTGATAGGGTGCCACCAGCTTCCGCCCCTCCCGCCACCTCCCCTGTCACAGGTGACTTGATCGTCGCCATTATTGTATCCATTAGTTGTTCGGATTTCGACCGGCTGAGTCCTGAGGTTGGGCTACCTTTGTCCATTTTATTATCTAATCATAGAAGAAAATGCCACAAAAGAAACAAGATAGTGTTATTCATCATTGAATGTTTCCATAAAGCAAGCAAATGAAAGCAAAGAGAAAAATAAAAATACTATCTTTTGATGATAAAATGGTGAAATTAGTTATGTAAAATTCATACAAGGATAAGAATTTTAGGCAAGTAGTAAAGGAAATGGAGGACTAAGATATGCATATAATTTGGATATGTATTTGCCTTACCTTTATTGGGAAAGGGCAGAAATGTAAGTGTTTTTAGAGAATACCTGTGTTGGAAGGGAAGCTCCACTTATATAAAGAGCACCCACCATGCGTAGTGAAATTTACCAATACACCCTTTTTTTTTTTTTTTCATTTTTAGGGTGAATTACCAGCTAGTGTTGATGTGACATATGGCTCAACTTGTCACTGTGGTGTAAGTAAACATAGCAGTTTGAGAGCTGCTGGCAATTAGCTTGTTAAGACTCGGCTCAGACTCGGTTCGTCTGATCAAAAATCCGGACATGAGCCTGATAATGACCAGTTTGAAGTCTTGTCAGGTTTGTTAGAAGTTTAACTTGTAAAAGCTAGTCTGAGTACAAGCAAGTTGGTCTAACTGGGAGATTGGATCAAAATCTAATTGCACATAAAGGGCTCAAAATGCGTTTCAGATGAAGTTTTGGTAGAGAGATAAGAGTCTGTTGTACTGACGATAGGAGTCCCGACGGGGACATAATCCAAAGATTTTGGTTAGTAAGTTTGGGAGCATTTATCCTGACCAAGTGTTGAACCACTCAACGATCCCAATTGGAAATGCGCGAAAGGAAAGGTTTATACGGTGTATCACACAAAATTCAAGTCTAAATAAGGAAGACAAGGAAAATGTTATAACAAATGATTTTATTGATGTTTGATTTGATTTGAGTACAATTCTTTATATATCTCTAATTACAAGAAATTGTCTTTTGATTTTTCTAATTAAACGCTTAATTTGCGACTTTTATAATTTTTTGTGAATCAAATTAGATTTTATTGAAGAACACCTGATTTAAGAGCTTCACGTTTGATCTTGAATCTAGTAGATGTTCCGAATCGAAATGGCAAACTTTAATCTATTGTTCTTCAAATCTTCCAATGTTTAAGCCTTTCGTTCTTCGAGCTTAAGAGTTTCTTTCTACAGACCATGAAGAATGACTTGCTTAATCTTGCTTGATAGGCCTTAAAATGAGGCTTTGACCCCCCTTTTATAATGGTGGAAAAGAATTAAATATGGCAAGAGAATATATTTTTGATATATTTTTCTTAATTAGCAGACATGTATATGCGATGCATATGAATCTTATGAAAATGACCAAACAAGCTAATTAAAGTAAAATATTTAAATATTATACAACAAAAAATATTTATTTGGATACAAAATTTGTAATTAAAACTTTTCAATTCAGGCTAATAAAGTTTTTGTTAAATTTCTTTGTAAATTTTGTTAGTATAAAAGGAACAGATCACGCAGAGAGGTTGCTTTTGACTTTAGGCCAGCTAAATGGAAAAATAAAATTGTTGCTATTAATAAAGAATATTGGTACACATGTTGCTTTTAAATCATAGCTAATCTAACTTAATTAATCTTTTCTAATAACTTTGTTTAAGTTCATCATTCACAATATCAGTTTTCTAAGAAAATTAAAGTGCAAAATTAATCATGAGTAGTAAAAAATAAATTAGTTCTAATATTCGTAAAAAAATACCACAAAATAAGAGTAAACGGAATTATAAGAAACATATGTGAAACGTAAGAAGAATATTAATAACATCTTAATGAAGTCAAAATAAATTTAATGTGTCTAAACAATTTACTAACTCATAATTGTATTTTTTAATTGACATCTCCATCCCAATATTTTAAACGTATTTGAGAACTTAAACAAACAATTTGAAAAATATATAGGGAGTCCTCAGAAAGATCCAAGTGACATAATATATGTATCATGAAAAAAAAACCCAAATAATAAACTGTTATAGTACTAAAAATAATTTGTGTTTAAAAATTTTGATTTTTACATTTGAAAAGATATTCAAAGTTATCATTTTTACAAAATATAAAAATTATCTGACGGTTGAATCTGCAAACCAAAAAAATATGATCTTTCAAGGGTCATAGGCCTTGTAAAAAATAATATTAAAAAATTAACAATTATAGAATATTTTTGAAAATGGTTTCAACAAGTACACATCTATTTGAAA
Organism: Embelia ribes; assembly: GCA_001753735.1. Classification (NCBI taxonomy): domain Eukaryota; kingdom Viridiplantae; phylum Streptophyta; class Magnoliopsida; order Ericales; family Primulaceae; genus Embelia; species Embelia ribes. Next base: position 25,011 of record MKEJ01059278.1, read on the forward strand.
ATAAATAAATAATCTTCAATAATTTAATTTATTTTGTAAAAAATAAAACATAACCAAAAGAATAAAATTTATAAAAAAAATACAGCATAAGAAAATATTATTCATGAAATTCTTATCATTTTTTGTTGGAACCTTTGAAAAAATATTACACAAATATTTTTATTTAAATAATGATAATGTTAATGTAACAAATATTATTATGTTTGGATATGTCGGATAATTCCAATATACAACTATTAAGAGGAACATTCGAGTTCTAAAATTGTGATGTGATATCTAAAAAAAATGATGTAGGTATTTTATGGACAAAAATGTGTATGGAACAAAAGAGGGAAAACATACTTTTTAGAGTAAAGTTAGATATTGATTATTATAACTATTGTACATTCTATTACTTTCACTCTAATTGTGATACACATATCCCATAAAACTTTGATTTGTAAAAAAAAATATTTATCATAATAGAGCTTCACTAAAAGTAAACATATTTGCAAAATAAAGTTTATTAAAAATAAATTATTTTATTTATAAATACTATCATAACAAAATTTATCTAAACCTAATCTTATTGGAAATATATAAAATATATATCAAAACCAACTCTATGCATGAGAATAAAAGTATGAATATTATAATTAAAAAGATAAAAAAATTATCATGTTGAAAAATTATATAAAAGTTATTCATTCAACTATTTTTGCTTTTTTTTAACAAATGTCCATATAACTAATTGAACGTGTCACATGAATTTAATATTTTTAAATAATAAATATTATAGAACTCCATCAACCTAACTTTCTTAGTAAAATATAATTATATTAATTTATTAAGACATATTATCATAATATATTTTTTATAAATACAATTAAATATAAAATAATTAAGAATAAATTAAAATTAAAAGTAATTAAAATTTTTAGTTCCGCATCCCCAAACACAAATAAACTTATTTGTCCCATGCATTGGAAATATTTAATTAAACTTAGGGGTGGAAATGAGTCGGTCGAGTATTGCTCTAATCGAGTATGAATCGTACAGATGATTCGTACGAGATGAGTCAAGCCGATTATTGATTAATTGAGTATGAATTGAGTCGAACTAAGTATTGCTCTAATTGGCCAAATATTTTTCTAACTTGAGTATAATTTTTTTTGTTCAAAATTGATTCGATAAAGAGAACCAAATACTCGACTAAACTCAATAAATATTCGAAAATTTATTTTTAAATATATTTTATATATTATATTGAAATAAAAAAATTGATTACATAGGGTAAAATATTTTTTAATGTTATCAAATAATTAAGGGTCAAATCTTACAGGTGGTATGGGATAAAAAAATTATTTTTAACTTATATAAGCGCGCGCACACACATATATGCATATATATTCTTCGAGCTACTCAATAATCGAGTTTGGCTAGAAATTCAAATTGAGTATGATAACTTACTCGTACCCTACTCATTTAGTTTACAAGTCGAATTCGGATCGAGTAGTTATTGAGTCGAGTCCGAGATACTCGCAAGTAGCCCTGCACTTTGCCACCTCTAATTAAATTTATTCGTCTCATACTCCTAACATACCACGATGTCAAATAATTAAGACAAGTATAGAACTAACAATTTAAAAATAAAATGTTCTTCATACAACTCGTGCAATGGGTGAGGTACATGCTAGTAATAACATAACAAATATTAAACATACAAATTTTTTAAATCAAGATAAATTCTAAATATATTAAATTTAGTCAAAATATAATCTCAAATATTTTCTCTTATTGCAATTGTGAAAGTCAAATCACTACATACGTTGATGAGCTTAACTCCTTCTAATCTAAATTTATATTGAAATTGGATCAGAAAATCTATTTTACAATCGTTTTGAGAAACTTTTTTACACATCTTTCTAAGTTAAGTTCTTTGTAATGTTTATAATTATTGTTGCATTGCTACACTTAAAAAGGTGGGAGTCACATGGGCATGAGAATTGAGAAAGTTGTTTAATTAAAAATAAAGTAGTCTTGAGATTGAAGTTTTAACTTTTAATTATATCTTGTTTTTAAGATTATTAAAATTATACTCCTTATTATATACTCAAAATCATTTGTGAATGATGAAAATATATCATACCAATATGTTCTTTATTTTGGTGTAAGCTAATTTTTTATTGTTGGAAAAAAAATAATACGTAATTATTTTTCATATAATAATTATAGAAGACATTGTGATATACCTGCAGCTGAATAAACACAACAACAATGATTGATGATTTCTTGAATTACGAGCCTATAAACACGATCAATTAACTACTTATCTCACAACGTAGAACAATTACTAGAGTTATCTACAAACTCATACCCTCCAAATTTCTAGGACTTTTGATGGTGCCTTATAAGAGAACGAAGAAAGATATATTGTAATTTTTGTATATTCAATTTTCTCTATCACAACCGGTGTTTATATAGAGATGTCTTGATAAGATATTTGTTATCATAATCCTATTCAAAACAAGACCCTTATTTTATCAAAATAATATCACAAAGGTATTATAATTGTTACCCCAAGATTTTAAAATTAAAATAAATTATTTTTTATGACAACAAAAATTGTGAAAAATATACATTTATTGTATTATTGTTTTACTAATATTTTCATTGAGTGTATTTTAGGTGCATACACGTATTCTCATATAAAACTTTGTATAAATATGTTTTAAAGACTTTTTCTAATGTTAACTTTTTTCAAAGTCCATGATATACTTTTTCAATTCAAATGCAACATTTTTCAAGACTTTGCAACAATTTTCAGATGATGGTTTAAGGATCTAAATCAAGTTGTATCACTTGTCAAACAATTTAATTGGAGTTTTTCAAAGTTGAAAACTTCTGAGCATATCCGAAACCCTGTTTGAACTCTTGGTCCCTACGGATACCCCTTCTTAAAAAACTATCAGAGAAGTTGCAGAATGAAGCAGGTTGAAAATTGGCTAAGGCATTTTACTGTGCCCAGAGGCATGTCTAGACCAGAGGCTGCCTGGATGCCGGACACCCTAAGGACGGCCTACTCAAGGCTACGGACAAAGTACTAAATGCATTTTCAAGCTTCAAATATTGCAGCTGGTTGTCGGTTTAATTTGTCAAACCATGTAACGATTTTCTTCACCAAAGTTGATCATATTTTGACTTATCATCTATTTTCTCAACAACTCCAAGAAATTTGAAGATTGATTGATGTTTAAAAGTTATAAGCAAAAAGCTAAAAGTCATTAATCATGTTCATCATCGTCAACCTTACCCATGTGATTACCTTCACCAACTATCACTATAAAAAGGGCCCATTTCTATTCAATTGGGATATAACACAATCTAACACAAGTATTACATGAGAGATATACTCTAAAAAGCTTTAGCAAATATAAAAAGCCTTAGCTCCCTTCCTTATACTTACACTTGAATACTTATTTTGTAAGGAAAATTTTTATTTTATAAACCTTTTTGTAAACCTTGAAAGTAATTTATAAACTTCCTAGGTAACTTTCTTGAGTGAGATTTGAATAGTTTGAGAGGAATTACACTCGGCTTGTAACTGTAAGCTTAAACAAAATCTCGGGTAGCTCAATGGTTAGGTTTTCAAGTAGTACCGGTTAAATCTACTTAGTTACGGTAACGGTTAAAACCCAAAAATCTAACTGGATTCTTTAAGGTATAAAGGGATTCTTCTATTGTAAAGGGAACTCAAGGCATTCAATTGTAAAGAAGTGGACATAGGAATCTACCGATAAGTTGTTGGAACATATTACCGAACTACTATAAATCTCGGTGTCGTATTTTCTTACTCTCTCTTTACTGTCAA
>MKEJ01059280.1:12500-17442 GCA_001753735.1 Embelia ribes
CTCTCTTTCAAGGAGGCGGCGGGGATTCGACTTCCCCTGGGGGTAGGGTACTACGAAAGGAAGTTGATCATGGATTCCCAATAAGTCTAAAAAGGATTCTTCCTGGGTCGATGCCCGAGCGGTTAATGGGGACGGACTGTAAATTCGTTGGCAATATGTCTACGCTGGTTCAAATCCAGCTCGGCCCAACAATTCGTCAATTTACCAAGAGAAGGTATAACCTCTTGTCCTTCCGAAATACCTGATACGTAGGAGTCAAATTTTCTGCTATATCCCTTAATTTCCCTGGGATTGTAGTTCAATTGGTTAGAGCACCGCCCTGTCAAGGCGGAAGCTGCGGGTTCGAGCCCCGTCAGTCCCGACGAATCCAATAAATCCATCAATTAAACTCTCTCTTTTCTGTGAAAGATGGGCCAAGGGGCAGGGCAGAATTTCATTCTCAAGAAAAAGGGGTCTCTTTTTTTTTTTATTTTCTTTCGTATTTCTCATCATCAAACAAATAGATGCAAATTTTCGGTACTGCAACGAGTACCGATTTATGGTATAAAGATATAATTGAATTAGTACAATTGTTGGTAGCATTATATTCAGGATTCCAAGATATATTGGGTCTTCTTTTTCTATTGTTCATAATGGAATATGGACAGAGAAGAGAGTACTACAGGGTTCTTGGTAGCACATACACAAATGGAATTTCTTTCTTATATGACCCAAAATAAAGGGAATCTAATTCCCCCCATGAGCTACGTTTCCAAATGTCATTATCTCGGATTTTGGTTCTGATTTTGGGTAACCTCAATTAGTAAATTTACTAATTTGAATTTGAACAATCTATTTTATTAAAATTGCACACTGAACTTTTGATATATGTGTCCTAGTCCTAATATAATAATCTGAGGAAAGAGGATAAAAGAAAGATAAAGATCGTCCCACAATAGCACCTTTCTTAGAGAAGGAATGAATAAGATTTCCTCCCTTTTTTTGATTTATTGTATTTTCGGAGTCCCATCGACATCGAAAACACTACTATTAATTAATAGAACTTTCTTAATTAATAGAACTTTCTACTCGGATTCATCTTTACCACACGCCTTTGTCTTCAAAGAAAATTAGATCATTAAAAAAAAAAGAGTTTAGAACTTAACCTCTTTCTTTTTCCATTTCACCTCTATTGTTTATTTTGGTTTTGGGCTAATGGGAATGGAAGGGTCGTCCGATGATACCTCATCGGATAATGAAACAAGAAAGGCTTAGGGTAGGTTATCGAAAAGAAAGAACGGAACAGTGAATAAAAAATTCTTGATTGGATCAGGAATCCCATTTTTGATTTGATTCGGAAAAGATCTTCCTATGGTATATACTATTCAATTCTCGACGATGGGCTGATTTGATAGCTCAGATATTCTTATTTATAATATTGATTCGATTCAATACCATCAAGAGGGAATTCATCCATTGAATTTACAGGCAAAAGATTTATCATCTCTATGGGATTAAATCCCGAGTTATTGTGAAATAAAATTAAAATAAAAAAACGATTAGATTATGGAAGTAAATATTCTTGCATTTATTGCTACTGCATTGTTCGTTCTCGTGCCTACTGCTTTTCTACTTATCATTTACGTAAAAACAGTTAGTCAAAATCAAAGTAAAAATGATTAATAAATTTGAACGAAACTTGACTTCTGATGAAAAGGATTCAAATTCCGCGTCTTAACTGAAATGCGCGGACTAGAATCGGCAGTATTCTATGTGATCCGATAGTATATGGTAGAAAGAAAGATTCATATCTTTCTTTCTACCATACTTTACTTCCTCATAGTTTTATTGTAGTGTAAAAAAAGTTCTTGCAGAAACTAATTAAAACTAAATTTCTTTTTACAATACAAACTTCTGTATTATTATTTTCTTGGAAGATTCATATCGTGAAAGTCTATGCTTCTAATTCCTATCTTTTTATAAATTTTGTTTTGTAAAATTCAAGAGATATTGATTCTAAGCTATTACCCTAGACATGCATGTATTTTTTTTAAACTTATTCATGCTCCTAAAAAAGCTGCATTAGAGTTGCAAGTGAGCGTCCGACTCAAAATTTTCAGAGTTGCAAGTGAGTATCGGACTCAAAATTTTCAAATATGGGAGCCAAATATAGTTATTTTATATAGGGCATACATAAGTATCACTTGGCTCTCTTGTAAACCATGTATTAATCTATTATAATCATAGAATACCCCTTCCCCCAGGGCCGCCTGCGTGGCAAGTAATTGTAGGTATTTATTTATATTATTATATCTTAGGATTTAATTTCTTATCATATATATAGTTTTTTTTTTTTGTTGTCTTTTTTCATCAATAGAGTTGTAGGTGGGGGTTGCAATATTCACTGTTTATAATGGAGTAATTGAATGCTCTTCAATACCTTCTTAAGGATTTATGGTGCCCAAAGCAGTTGCTTTTTCAGATTCATCGAAAGTATTTATGAGCCCCCTCTATCATTATCTTCTTTGGCTAAAAATAAATAAAGAATTAAAAATTACACCGTAAATTCCACCAGAGTAATAGTAGTAAGCACATATTATAGTAGTTATTATGCAACACATTTGCGCACGGACATAGTTTTTTAACTTTCCGGTGTGTAGCATTTGCAGAACGAAAATTGAAACGTAAGAACGCGAGATTTGTGGTTTAAAATAATTATGAAAGCAGGAACAATAATTGGGAGTGCCCCCACTCTATGAAAGATTTAACGAACTAGGTACACATTCACATGATGTATGGTACTATGTAGCATTTTGTTTTATCGTCAATTGAAATTGCATTGTGCATGTGAAAAAAAAGTATATTTATACTTAACTGTTAAACTCTAAAGATGTCTAGAAAAAATTTGGAAAATTAATTTCTTCTTGTTGAGAAGAGAAAAATAATAGCCTTTAACAAAATCTTACTTACATAATAGAGTGTTTCTAATTCGGTTCTTAACCCATTATTACCTATTTTTTAGGATTAAAAGAATATAATTTTCCCGGAAAAAAATGCTATACCTCTGTGGAATGTGATTTTGATATGAATATAATGTGGAATATCAAGAAAGTACATTGACTTGTGGCATTCCACTATACCAACTTTCGCAAATTTTGAATAAAAACAAGAAGTTCTAGACCCTTCTAAAATGGAGTGTATATTGATGTGACACTCAAATGATGTATTTTCTTAATCGTGCATCTATATTTGATGATAAATCATGTGTAAAGAAGAGCTAGAATGGCTAGTGAATGTCACGTCAAATTTCGGATGAATCTATCAAATTAATTTGAAAACACAATTCTGCATGGGTTATTTTTGAAGAGGATAATCCAAGTTACAAATGATGCATGCCGAATCCTAAACTGTTTGGGTCTAGCTGGTTTAATTGAGAAAATAGCTCATGCACAAACTCGAGATGGCTCGGGAATTTGATATGAGCTTGGTTTGTTGCGGAAATTAAAATTTCGGGCTTAAGTTTAGGCCGTTTATATATAACGAGACTGAGTTTGAGTTTGAGTTTGGTCACTCGGCCTTATTAATCTTTGTTCAAATGAAGAAAATAATCACCACGAGTGTATAAATGTGTTGTCTTGAAACCTGAGAAGGTAGAGAGAGATAGAGAGAGACCTGACTCCCGGACCAGTCCAACCAACTGGGTCCCGATCAAGAGTGGCTCGGGCTGAGTTAAATTCTTGGCGTCCCTCTTCAACTTACACGCTCACCCCCACCCCACCCCATCCTACCGCCTCTTCGGTCAGATGTGGTCGGCCAAGGCACAATCCTGCCTGTCCGAACCCGAGTTTTGGTCAAAATAATGCTGATTCTGCTAGGTCAAGACGGATCTAGTATATCCTTAGCTGCTGCGGAATGGTGATATTTGCAGATACCATCGTGCCATCAACAATCAGTAAAGAGGGCGAGGTGTAGGACCCAAATCCCCTTCCCTCTTTTTCGGAATTTTAACTGGCGAATTTTGGTACCAACACATTACTCTGTTTTGACTAATATTTCTCATTTTGTATCTACACTATATTAAGATGTGAATTGATAACTGTAGAATATCTAGTATATCCATTTTTGTTCTATTGGCTTGCATAGATAATTTAGTTTTCGGTTTATTGCCATTCTACTTTATTCCTCGATTAGGGGTTTCACGGACCTAATACTTGAGAATCAATAATTTTTCTATATGGCGCTTCAGCTCTTTTTTTTTCTTCTCAAGCACATGAGGGTGGAACTTACTTGTTGACCCTAGTTACGAATAATTTAGTTTAAATATCGAGTGGTGGAAGCTAGATAGAATTAATTATCAATCAATCTACTTAGTTTTAGACCATTGGCTTGGCAGATGATGCAAAGATTTTTATTTGGGAACAAAAGTTGTATTTAAATTTTATTTAGGGTGCGACTTGGTTGGTATAACATGTTATATGTTTTTGTGTATTTCTAGCATGGTATCGAGTTTTAAATATTTATTTATTTTGTATAAGGTTAGTTTGTGTATTTTTTGTGTATTTCTAGCATGATATATAGTCTTAGATGTTTATTTATTTTGTATCAGACTAATTTATGTTCTATTGTGTATTTCTAGTCTAATTTTGTATATTCATTGCCATGTGCTTACTCTAGTCGCGTTGTTTCTTCTTGAACGAATTGCAGTATTAACAGGACAAATATCCCTTCATACTTCATTGTAATTTTTTTGCAGTTAATAATATTAAAATTTTAAAATAAATAAATAATAACCATATGATACACTTAATGTTCGCGTATTCTAGCTATTTCCAGTCTTAAAACTTACAAAAGATATTTTTAAATAGAAAATATATTATACGGAACTTTGAAACTTACTTTCAAATAAAAAATGAATTTAACCAGTCCGCATCGAACGTAGTCTTTTTACCATCTCATATTTTAT
>MKEJ01059284.1:0-10083 GCA_001753735.1 Embelia ribes
AGTGCCTTCACCAGTTCAATGACCGATCCGGTTTTGAAAACCTTGCTCCCAACTCCTAGTTTTGCTTTGCATTTTTATACAAAACAATGATGGAAAAATCAACCAAGCAGGCACGAGTCAGAAAAATGTCCAGTCTATTGCAATACCGTCAATAATAATGACGACAATAGTAATAAAACTTTAAATTAAATCAAATATATAAATCTGTATTAAATCATCCTCATCACATCTCAACATATATAAAACTATACATGTAATACATGAATTGTCAAAAATCATAAATCATACAACCTATTGGGATACTTGTTCTTCCACTCGGAATATCTATCCTTCCAAAACTTTACTCGTAAAGACATTGCAAGTGGAAGGATCCCCGCGGAAACGGGTCACACTCAGATATCTAGACTTCTGAGGCCATCATCTGCCGCACCTACTGGGAAGTATCTCTGTCTCTCCCACTGCCTACCATCCCAAGTCATGCCTAAGGGTGTACAAACCTTGAAGGTTTAACCCGACTTACCACTACAAACCTTGGACATTTAGTTTCCAATGCCTACCATATGCCATGGATCTCTAACTTTCAAGGCCTACTACATACCATAACTTATCGTAGCCTAAACCATTATGTTAATGTTTTAGTTACCTTTCAATTATTTTGTTCTTTTACTTAGATTCCATATCTACCATCATATTCATATCATCCACTTAGACTCATAGATATATCTCGTACAGTGATTACCAACCAAAATATTGTCTTAGAAAAATATATTTTTTCCAGACACTAACTGTTAAAACGGCCTACCCACACCATTCAAATGGTATAACCGTTCAAATGGGGGCTCATTACCATTCAAATGGTGGTGCTGTTTGAACGGCCCCAACACACCTTTGAACAATATCCTTGTTTTCAGAACAGTTCGCGATAGGTGACCAACAACCTTCGAAAACACAATTTTTAAACCACAATTTCACAGTCTCAAAACCATAATTATGAAGTTAAATCAATAGCATAAGACTCAATTTCTGCAATGTACCTTATGGGAAAATGATGGATTCTCTCGACAATCTTGGAAAGAAACCCTAACTCCCCACCCAAAGCTTTGTCACCCAAACTCGAGCCTATATAAAAATTTGACACTAATTAATCAAGGATTCCATTGTGAATCAACACTTCTAACATTTAATCAACCTTTTTAGCAATTATGGTTGATTTAGTTTAGAACGGGTATGAAGGACCTGAAGAAATAAGTGATAAAACTTACCTTAAAATGTCGGGGATAGAGATATGATATCAAATCTATGGTTAGGTCATATCTTGGATTGCTCTTTCTCTCGGATCGTGGAAGTTTTGAGTTGAAGTTTCTTCTCTCTCTCTTTTCTCCTTTATTTGTGTTTAACGTAAAAAGAATACATGAGATAGAGCAAATAATGAATGAGAAAAGAATTAACTTTCCGTTCCACTTTTTGTTTATTGCAATTTAATCCCTTGTGTTTTTAGGATATTACAGTTCTTTCCCCGAAAAAGAAAATTCCATCCCCAAAGTTTAAATCATACCTATAAATAGTTCCAGGAATTTGTTCCGCATCTGTTCTTTGAAGTCCCAAGTTTGTACTTCAACACCGTGATTCTTTCAAAGTACCCGTACCAAAGGGATTACCTTTCCTTATAACACCTTTTCACATCGATCTATTATAATCACAGGTTGTACCTCGTATATCACATCTTCTTCTACGGTCAAGTCCAAATAGTCAATCACGTAAGATGGATCCGGCTTACACTTCCACAACATTGACATGTGAAAAACTGGATGTACATTCTCTAGTTATAGAGGTAAGGCCAAACGATACTCAAGCTTCCCAACTTTCTTAATTATCTAAAAAGTGCCCACAAACCTCAGCGACAATTTTCCTTTCTTACCAAACCGTATTACCCCTTTCCAATGCAAGATCTTGAATAACATATGGTCTCCATTTTCAAAGTATAAAAGATACCTCCTTTTGCCAGCATAACTCTTCTAACAACTTTACGCCATCCCTAATCTCTACCTGATCACATTCATTACTTCCGAAGTCTGCTGAACAATATCCAACCCCAACAATAATGTTTGCCAAATTTTCATCCAACATATCTATATGGCTGACCATGCAACGTCTCAAATGGTGCCATCCTAATGCCTAAATAGTAACTATTACTATATGCAAACTCGATTAGGTACAAGTGATCCTCCCAGGTTCCAATGAAATCGAGCACACATGCTTGTAGCATGTCCTCCAATGTCTATATAGTCATCTCAGTTTGCCTATTTATTTAAGGATGATAGGCATTACTCTTTGTCAACCTCGTACCCATGGCATTCTGCATACCCTCCCAAAACTATTATATGAACTTCAAATTTTGATCGGATACAATGGTTTTTGGTGTACTATGCAACCAAAATATTTCCTTTACGTACAATCGTGATAAGACTTATGCTCCGTTTTCCTTATTGATTGGCAAAAAGTGCTTAGACTTCATCAATCTATCCATAATCACCCATATGACATCATTTCTACCTCGATCTCGGCAAACCACTGGCAAAATCCATCGAAATGTGTTCTTGCTTCCACTTCAATACCTCAAGTGGTTGCATTTCACCACCCACCTTTTTCATGTCCCCCTTAACTTGCTGGCATGTCAAACTCTATGCCATAAACTGCGATGTCCCTCTTTAAACTTGGCCACCAATATATATGGCTCGAATTATGATGCATCATCTTTCCACCCGGATGCACCGCTAATCACGATTGGTGCAACTCCCTTAACATATCCTCTCTCATCCATTTCAGCTCATACAACTGCACTTGGTATCTCAACTCTCCGTAGTCCCCAACTACCCAAACTTAGGATTCCCTATTATGATCTCTAGCAATGAACTTCTGTGACCATGCATTATCTCGTTGAGATTCGATTACTTTGTCCACCAACTCGGGCTGCACAATCATAACATTCAATAAAACCCATTCCTTATCATCAATAAACTCCAACCTGACCTCACCGAATGTCTTTACGGTATCTCATTCATCGTATATGACACATGCTAGAGTACATAGAGTCTTGCAACTCTATGCATCCGTTATTACATTTGCCTTCCCCAGATAGTAATGAAAATAAATGTTATACTGCTCCAGATACTTTATCCATCGCTTCTATCTCATGTCCAAGTTTCTCTGCATAAAGATGTATTTAAGGCTTTTATGATCAGAGAAGACTTCGAACTTATTTCCATATAGGTAATGCCTCCAAATCTTCAATGCAAATAAAATCGCCCCCAATTCCAGGTCATGTGTTGGACAATTCTGCTAATGAACCTTTAACTATCGAGAAGTGTATGTGACTACCCTCTCCATCTGAATCAATACTCATCCAATACCTTCCTTTGATACATCATAGTATATTGTATACCCTGCTCCCCTTTTAGGAATAATCAATACATGAGATGTCGTCAACAATTCCTTTAACTTTGCAAATGACTCTTTACACTTAGTATCCCACTCAAACTTGACCCATTTTCATGTAAGGTGGATCATAAGAGAGGTTATCGTCGAGAAGTCCTTTACAAACCTCCTATAGTAATCGGTTAGCCTCAAGAAGCTATGAATTTCAAATATATTCTTAGGTTGCTCCCAATTCGATACCACCCCAACGTTTAATGAATCAACTGCTACCCCTTCAGCCATCACAACATGCCCCAAAAACTTCACTTTCTGAAGTCATAACTCATACTTTGATAAGTTTGCATACAATTAATGCTCCCATAATGTGGACAATATGATCCTCAAGTACTCCTAGTATTCTTCCTCAATCTTCAAGCACACTAGAATATCATCTATAAAAATAATAACGAATCTATTTAGGTGCTCTTGGAACACCTTGTTCATCAGATCCATAAATACTACGGGTGCATTCGTCAACCCAAAGGGCATAACTAGAAATCATAGTGACTATACCGAGTCCCAAAAACTGTCTTCTCAACATCCTCCTATCGGATTCTTAACTGATGGTACCCCTAGTGAAGATCAATCTTGAGAAATGTTTTGACCCTTTCGATTGGCCAAATAAATTGTTTATCTTCGGCAATAGAAACTTGTTCTTAATCGTGACTCATTTCAACTTTTTGTAATCGATACACATTCTCATCGATCCACCCGTCTTCTATATGAACAACATCAGTTCACTCCAGGGCAGTGTTCTTACTCGGAGAACCCCTTACTCTAGAAATCATCAATCGGTGTCCTCATCTTCTCTATCTCAGCAGGAGCCAAATGGTACGGGATCATATAAATAGCACTCGTATTGGGAATGAGGTCTATAGTGAATTCTACCTCGTAACATGGTGGCAATCTACTAAGATCCTCTAGAAACACATCAAAAAAGTCATAAACAACAGGGGGTAACTCAGAATGTACCTCCACAATCTCAGTAATAGAAAGATTCACCAAGCTGAAGGAATATCTCATTACCCAATATACCGAACAATCACTCCCTCCCCAGGAAATAGTGTTACTCGATAACGGTCATACTCAATCACAACACAATTGGCCGACAACCAATCTATACCCAGAATAGCATCCAATCTAGATATGTTGAGAACAATCAGATCACATTCAAATTCATGGTCAAAAATAAATATGGAATAGTGACAATAGAGAAACCTCGGAACTATACTCGTGCCTAATGGAGTATCACATGACACATATGAATCTAAGAGCTTTAGTACTATCCCTAATAATCGAACTAAACCCACGGCCACAAACGACTAAGATGACTATAATAATAATGTACCTCGAATGACGGACGCATCTGCATAGTAGCAGGGACCTTCTGAAGAGTGTATAAGCTCATCGGTGCTATCGACGCAAATGTAAAAGTAGCTTCTTAACTCCTCCTTCCTGCTGCCTATCTCGACTTGTCAAGACTCCTGACTGAGCAGGCCTAACTAGAGGTGCTAGTGGTGTCACCTGGTCATGCAGAGTCAATGTCGTTTGCATTACCTGAGTATGTGCGCTCCTAGCCAGACAAATACTATGCATATGTCCTATTTCCCCATAATTGTTGCATTGAATAGTAGGATGGTAATATTGATTATGTCCTCTTAGTTGCACCGATAGCATAGACCCCATCCCAACCTTATGGACCTCGCCCCACTAGCTAAAAACCTCGACGCTAATTGCCACTGAGATACCATGCCCCCATCCTTTTGGCCCTTTTTTCGACTCCCCTTACTACCACTGGGTTCCCTATTTTGTTGTCCATGAGTCTGCTCTTAATTTCTCAACCCTTTCTTCCTTTACGCCTGCCTTTCATGTAAATTGACGGTCTCTTACTCATCAGTCTTTTGTGCTGCTAGAACATATATGGTAGGACCTACTGCAGTCACAACCCATTAAATATATAGCCTCAACCCTGCACAAACCTTTTTACTCGGTCCACCTCAGTTGGTATATATGCCTTTGTGTATTTCACCAAAGCCACGAAATCAACTGAATACCTCATCACTATCCTAAAATTTGATGTGAGACTTAGAAATTCCCATACTTTGTTGTCCTGGTACGATTGTCAGCAATACCGGGTTAAGAAAGCATCCTTGAACCCATCCTATGTCATCTCCCTAAGCTTACATAGTTCAGCATACCCCTTCAACCACTCGACTGCATCATCCCATGAGAATCAACGGTGCTATCTTTGTAATTACCAACCCATTAGTTACCCCCGCTATACAAAAATTGTGCTATAAATTGGACACTCAAGTATCTGCCCCCTCTATATCTACACCTCTATGAAATATAGGCGAATTGGTTCTACCTATCTTCTTCTACACTCGCATGACCTGTGCACCAATGGTCTAGTTGTTGGTCTACTGAACCCCCATTGCCTTAAGCGTTGGCTTAACTTCTAGTGAGGTTATGGTGGCTATCTGCTATAGGTCCATTAGAGCAGGTGCCAAAGTAGGCCCAATTGCTCCTTCCATAGGTATAGAGACTGTCGGAATCTTCCTGTGGATTCCCACTCATGCGAGTTCCTCTTCGGACATGTGCAGCCTGGGGAGGATTAACTTGTTCTCCACCATGACTGCCACGATCACCCTATCCACCGAGACCTCCATGACCTCATCCTCGACCACCACATCCTTTACGAGCCATCAATTAAATCAACGGAAATCATAAGAAAATCAATCACATGTTTTTATTATACAAATTAAGAGAAACTATAAGTATAAATCCCACATAGTTTATCACTAACTTCGTCCACTAATAGAGATTCATATTGGACCCACAGGGCATCTATATCTATCTAACACAGAGCTAAGAGTTGGTATCTACCACTATAAGCTACTGGGTTATACAATGTACATCATGTGTAGGAAAAATAATGCGACATGGATTGATGCAAGCAAAGCATACAAAACATATAAGGCATCCAAGGTCCTAAATGCCTACCTCGACTTTCTAGATGTAGCTCACTCGATACGTCCTACCGACATACCTAATTACCTATAGCTCTCGAAGTTATCATATATCTTAAGCTTTGATACCAATTATAATGCCCCAATATTTTAAACATCCCCGAGAACTCCACTAATATCCAACCATAGTACATAATAAGAATAAATCAGTTAATAGTCATGCTTTATTATTAAAGACAACTACTCTAATGTACCGGCCTTATTATCATGTTTTACGACCTTACATCTTTGTTTGAAAATAGCTAAAAATAATATCATCTTGGCTCGTAGGCCTACAACCATCTGAAAAGTATTGAAGTACTATAAGCAAATAGAAGTATATAGACCCCGAGTAAGCTCCAACCTATCCTAACATTGGTTCTCATGATTCCCAGCTTTTGATTATGCTTAGCGTTTTCATGCAAAATGATAGTAAAAACACCATTCAAGCAGGCACCAATCAGAAACTAGATACAATTCAAAAGAAATAAATATGTATGAAAACATAACTTGTGTCTACAATAAGGATGCATAGTATAGAGGATACATTAAAAGCTGCAAACATACTACTATAGCTAAACCATATCTCAACCATCTAAACAGTCACATAATCAACCATAAGGATATATAGTCCTTCCCTACCCTTTCGGCCACTTAAAAATACATTCCCAAGACCAACGACCACCACGAACACCGTGGGGTCAAGACATGAGTACTCATAAGATTCGGCTAATGCGAACTCCATGCGGTATGATCAATACAGAATATACATTCCTCTATGTGTTACGACCACCACGGATTATACGTTCTTCCACATGCCATGGCCACCGCAGAATATATGTTCCTCCGTTTGCCAACAACCACAACTACAAATATCATAGGAATTTGGAATATACAACCCTATTTCTTGACTCTATCACATCCATGCCTACATTTAATCCAACACGCAAGACATGAAATTATTTTATTATTCAATGCCATCAACTTATTCATTTTATAGTTCCAACATATTCTCAACCATATAATGTCTATTTACAACCATTTTCCATTGTCTAAGCAGGGTTAAACATGGATGTGCTATTACTTCTTTCATTTTAAACAATTCAGTTTTGACCATTCTGCAGCAAGTTGTTTGAACGAGTAAACACAACCTTTTGAATGGTTGCCCAATTACAACAACACCAACAATAGGGGAAAACACAATTCGTAAAACAAACTTTTTATACAGTTTTCACAACAACCTAGCCCATAATTCATACAAAAATTTCAATAAAATTCGAGTTGGATTTCCGCCATGTACTTTATGCGACAACGAATTATTTTACTCAGAAAGCTCAAAAATTAAACCCTAACTCTCCTCCTTATGACTTGTCAAACCCAACACAAACCTATATGAAAAATTTGTAGAAAAATTTCATTATTAACGATAATCTTAAAATCAATTCATTATTTAAACGTAATTTTGATGAATTAGAATAAGAGCGGGTATGAACAACCCGAAAGATTAGTGTTTGAAACTTACGTCAAAATGATGAAGATGGGGAGAGAACTCCGAATTTTCGATTAGATTGCTTCATGAGGTGCTCCACCTATCGAATCGGATGGTTTTTGCGAGATAGTGTCTTCTCTTTTTCTCCCTTCCTCTCCTTCTGTTAACGTAATATGACAAGGATGAATGCGATATTAAACGAAAGGACAAGGAGAGTTAATTATCTTTCCCTTTCAATTTTAGTTTATTATAATTTTAATCCCTTTAGTATACTAGGTCTTACAATTGTAAAAATGTACATTGGCTACAAAAATTTGTCGCCCAATATTTTATGTGTACTTTTAATGTAATTATAAAAATGGTATAAATATATATTAAGCAATAATAATAATTTTTTTTGCTTCAAATATACTTTGTTACCAAAAATTATGGGTGGCTTCAAAAAATATTTTGTAGACAAAATATTAAATAGTTTTTTAATTATATTTTGGATAAATAAAAATAATACTATTGGCAACAAAATCTAATGCTTTAGGCTCAAAACTAAGTTGTCAAGAAAAATAGCCAATTGTCGTCAATCGGTGAAATGTTGCCAAAGCAATCCAAGTAAAAGGATCGGCGATGACTCAGTGACAATTTTGTTTTGTTGCAAATACTCTTTGGTGATAAATTTTAGGCTATTGGCAACGGAAATTTTTAAAACCAATTTTGCTGATTCTTTTAGTGTAATTATATATTTGCACTCTACACAACGCGACAACGGAATGACAGATTATTTCGGAGTTGTAACCGAGTTATAGGCTATTAAATTCAATAATCAGGTATCGAGCGATATGGTTAGTTTGTGTAATAGTAGAAGCTCGGATCATTTTTGGTGTCGGTGTACTAGCGAGACAAGCATTGCATGCTGATATAGAGTGGCTCTATGACACTTGTAGTTATTATTCAGATTGTTATTGTATATATTATGTATTGTTTTCATAGACGTGGTCAACTCAGTGGTTGTTATCCTATATAACTCATATTTATATATATGTATGGCGTGACATGTTTAGTTGACGTGATATGATACCGAGAGTTTTCTTCTATAGTCAAAAAATATATATATTTTTTCGTTTTTGTTGTTCGAGTAGTCTCGTTGAGCATAAAGTTGCATGAGTATTGTTATAGATTTCATGTATGAAAGGCATGAAAGGGAAGAGACGTGTAAAGATTTCAAGGCTAGAATAATTACAGTTTGGAAAATGAGTTGAACTAAGGGTCCTTATTTATTGGTAGGAAAATTTATCGTTTCGCCAAAATGGGTTCTTGGAATTGAATTGGATTTGATAATTCCAACCTTGACTACATGAGTATTTTCTTTAATGTTGAAAATAGTTTTACTTTGAGTTGCACTAGAGACCCCTTTTTGCATGGATAAACAGGTTTTGAATAAGAATCATTTGGTGTACACTTGAGCGTGTGTTTTATTCAAGCATGATTTATAGTTCCAAAAAGCTCTAAAATATATCTTGGTCCTGGAACTAAAAATGAAATTCGACTTGAAATTTTGTGAATGCATTCTTGTTTCACAAATTGGACTTCTTTTGGTCATAAAAGCTCAACTTTCCTACGTCATTCTCCTTGTCCCGCATCCGTAGACAAATGGACATGACCTTAACTACCTCACCGTTTAACTCTTCAATTTTTAATTTTTTCGTTAAATTTATGTTTTTAAATTCCAACAAAATGTTCCAGGCTAGAACAATTTTTTAACATAAAAGATAAAGCAACAGTCTAAAAATAGTATTAAATATGCGAGCTTGACATAGGTTGATATATTAAGATTTGTACAATCTCTGTAATTGGGGGGGAAAAAAAAGATAGTGCTTTTTTTGACATACCAAATTACCAATTTTATTTCTCAATGTGTGCAATATAGAGCTCTAAAATATATCTCGCTTGACTAAAAATGAAATTCGACTTGAGATTTTGTGAATGCATCCTTGTTCCACAAGTTGGACTTCTTTTGGTCATAAAAATGACCTTAACTATCTTGCCGTTTAACTCTTCAATTAGTAATTTTTTAGTTAAATTTATGTTTTTAACTTCCAACAAAATGTTCGAGGCTAG
>MKEJ01059291.1:0-16366 GCA_001753735.1 Embelia ribes
TACCCTTGCCCATGCCCTAGTGTATAGCAAAACCCTAAAAGAAAAGCACTTATGATGGGAGTACAAAATAGCTAGCCCCTCACTCTCTCT
The DNA here is from genome assembly GCA_001753735.1 of Embelia ribes. Lineage (NCBI taxonomy): Eukaryota > Viridiplantae > Streptophyta > Magnoliopsida > Ericales > Primulaceae > Embelia > Embelia ribes. Next base: position 91 of record MKEJ01059291.1, read on the forward strand.
AATTCTTTTATCTCTGCCATTGTAAACTAAAAATAGGCGCGAGTTCTAGTTCATCTCCCTCTCTCTGTTCGACTCAACCTGCTAATAATTAATTATTTATTTATTTATTTTGTCCCAAAAATCTCATCTGATTGAATCAGTGCCAAGTCATATGTACACTTCTCTTTCAGTCTTGTCTTAACCTAAATACATGAACTATTCCTACATTCTGCACTAAAGACTCATCATCGAATTAGTGGTTAATTTTAGCAAATTAAATGAGTAACATCTAGGGTTTCGTTGGTGGTGATGCACACATTATTTTAATTTAAGGGTTTCTTCAAAACAATACTACAAATTAAATGAATAGAATTATGTTCAGCTACCGTCCTTCAACGACCTCTAACGTGTAGGAGCAGAAAGAGAATGGCACACCCAAGCAACCAGATTCGAGCTCGGAAATCACGAGTCGGTGATTTGGACGGAAATTCGCAATGAATTCACACTCCGAATTCGTGAATTGGCGATTTGGACGGAAATCCACAATGGGCTTCTGAGCCAAAAGCAGAGCTCGCTCGATTCCTAGGGACAACGAATTCATCTCTTGGTATAGGCCTCTGAGCCAAATTAAAAAATTTTAAATCACATTTTAAATGTTTGAATTGATATGTATAATTTGTAAATAATTTTATTAATATAAATGAATATTAAAATTATTTAAAGAGATAGAAGCTTTCAAATTACTCACGAATTTGATATTTTTATTATATAATATTTTTACTTTTGTTTCCGCTCCTATTTCCACTACCCTACCACTCTGGCACAATGGAGAATTTGGTGTTCTTTTTCTTTTCCATTATTTTGAGTTGGTGCAAACTATTTTTTAAAAGCTGGCTAGGATTAAAAATGCTCTCCCTCCGTATCATCCAATAAGAAAAATTAATTAGGTGGAAATAGCATCACTCAATTGTAAAATTCAAGGACAACTAAACACCTTTTGCTTTCCCTGCCTCTGTCCCCGATAACGTCCCTCCGGGCAGGTATGCAGGGTCAAGTTCCATTAAGCGTATTCGGATTTTTTATTTTCAAATTAGTTGTTGAAATAAAATATATAAATTATTAAAAAAATTAAATAAAAAAAATTATTTAATCTTAATTGCTAACTTGAAAATGAATGGCCAGAATAAATCGAAAGGAAGATATCCAGCACTGCACTTCTATCAGTCAACCTAGTCCTCATGTTATCATTTCTATTTTGAGCTACTTTATAAAAATTCGATGGTCGGTGCTCCAAATAATATTGGCCTTCTTTTGTCACCAAAATTCGAAATACACTTTCGTACTTTTTACCTTTTACTTTCAAGTCAAAATTAATGTATTTCTAAAAGTATAAATTTAATTACCTAATAAGTACTACTATATTATTTTTGTTGGGTACAAAAAATTAGATAACCAAAAAATAGGACATCAAATTTAATACGATTCGGCAAAACACACGCAACTCTCACCTCACACAGAGCAAAAATACTCTCTACTGTCCCTCTCTACTGTGCAGGTATTTGGTGTTTGTTTTGGTGTGTATATGCTATAGCTAAGAATCATGGTGTGAAAGCTTGGCCCCATCAATAGTGGGCATATTTGTCATGCCAATACTTTTATACTTTTGTACTTAAAATTATAATAATAAAAATATTTATTTGGCAGCACGCTTAAAAGTATAATTATTTTTCTTAAAAAACATAATTTGTAAAAATTAAACATTTTGATAATTTTTTTAAATCAAAATATACATTTCTTCAATTACACTACTTTCAATTAGGTTTTACTACTCCCCATATAAATTCTTTTCCGTTTTTAATTACAAGAATTTATAATATTTAATGAAAAAATATTTTTCCACCCCGATCAGAATAAAATAAATATATTTTATACTTATAAAATCATACAAACGAGATCACTAATTTTAACAATTTTTCACTATTCTGAACACAAATTATACGTGCTTAACTTTCAACCAAATACATACTTATTAATATTTATAATATAAGTATTACTTGAAACGTATATATTTTTTTATATTCATAAAAATAAATGATTTTATGCTTATAAGATATAATCGATCTAGTTTAATATTTAAGTACCTGAATAAGGAGGAGAGGGGAGTTGAAGACATCCCCGGTTCCGTGCACATCATACAGCAACTCCTCTAAGCACGGGAACGGTGGCTGAAGCGTATCTCCGAACTCCTCGAGTGTGACATCAGCATCAGCCTCAGTAAATACCACCCCTTCGCCCGTACACTCCACCAGTAGCTTACGTCCGGGTCCCACTTCCCTCAGCCGACCTGCAAATGGGTAATAGAAAACTAACGTCTCTTTTATGGCCTCTCGGATGATCATCACGGGGTCTCTGCCACCAGTTGCAGGGTTGTTACGGTAAAATTGTATGACGGGAATTTGGAAACGGAGGCCCTCTTGGTCGTCGATGTCGGAGAGGAGCTTGTACTCATGAGGGGTGGGTTTTGCCGGTTTGAGAAACTCGTGGGGTTGTCTAGTAATTTTGAAAAGTAAGGCTTGAGTGGTGGATGGTGCCATGATAAGGAGTAGAATAGGAAACCAATAGAGTGTAAGATGTTAGCGGTGTGTGTTGCTTGTAGTACGTGCTTGACAAGAGGTATATATAGCGTGATGAGGTTTGGAAGTGGGGACTAAAATTTTCTCAGCCAAACAAACTGTTAACATGTGATCAAAATTTTCAGCAACAAAAACGTGTGTCTTCTATTCAAATGGAAAGACTTGAATTGTTTGCTTGAAATTTATAAGCTAATTTTTTAATTTTTTTACTTAAAAATTGAAAATATTTGACTATTCATCTTTTAAGTTTATTTGCTATTTTGGTCTAAAGAAGATGAAAATTTTAAGTTATCACCTTTTATCTTAATTGAAAATAAACTAATTTATTTATTTAAAAATTGCAGTCAAACAAAGGATGAACTATGGCCTTGTTTAGTTAATTGAAAAATATCTACTTTTAAATTTTTTTAGCAATAAAAAAGTAAAAATGGTGTGTTTGGTATAACAATTTCTTTCTTTATTTTTTTCTTTCTTTGTTTTGTATTTTTTTAACTTATTTGGAGCCAAAAAGATATAATTTTCAATATTTTTTTCCTACTTATACTATGTTACTAATTTTTACTACTCCCAAATAAACTATGTCACCAATTTCGTGTTGTTCACAACTTGTGCTTTTCTTCAACATACACAATTAAGGAAATCCTGAAATAAAGGTGGAGAACTTGATCCACCTTAACCTATGTTAAAAGTCATTTTTAGCACTTTGTCAATCTAACTTCCCATATAAAAGTGATGGAGTAACAAGAGCTCAGGAGATTAGTTCATTAGGATGCAGCATTTCAGGGTCAAATTGTAAAGATTTAAAGATTGGTATCAAATTTAAAAGTTTAGGGTCAAATTGTAAAGATTAGAACTTGGGGTCAAAATGGGCCGATCAGGATCAAATTGTAAAGATTAGGGCTCGGATAACAGTTAAAGAAGATTCAAGTATCAAATTTTTAATCAAAGGGGACCAATTTGTAGAAGAAACAAAAAGCGGGACTTATATTTAAAATAACAAATTTGCAAAATATAGAGAAAGGTACAAATCAAAATCTTCAAGGCATTAGAATGAATCTTGAAAAGCAAAGAAAACATAGGAAAAGGAGTCGGAAAATAAATCTTGATCCATATATTTCTATCTTTATCTTTTCTTGAAGAGAAAAAAAGAGAAGGCAATTAATATTGATATACAAAATGCACATACTTCTAAAGAATAAAAAAGGCAGCCATGTGAGTAGGAGAGTTCCGTACCTTCAAATTAAACACAAGGTACTATTATAAAAAATAAAAAATAAAAAAAAGAAAAAGAAAAAGAAAAAGAAAAAGAAGCTCTCGTTTCACCTTATTAAAATAATATTAGTAATAGATTTAGTGCTCAATTTTCTTCCATTGTCAACTTTTGTTTAATTTCAATCCAAAAATAGTTTTTTTTTTGTTCCATTCTTTCAATTCGAATATTTTATTTATTGTTTTTGTTCCATTATTTCAATTCTAATATGTCATTTCTTATTTTCATTATTTAATTTAGAATCTGTTTATGTTTTTGCAATGTTCCTAGGATTGGGGCGTTGATGATACTCATTAATCATTCTTCCACGATTCAGTATTATTGGGTACTCATGAATAATATATAAAGGTATGCTCATAATATTAAAATATTTTATCCTTTTTTATTTTACTTATTGTTAACATAAGGGCACAAGCCCCAGCGAACAAATAAATTGGTAAGTAGTAAATCTTGAAATGAATTTGACAAGCCGTAAAGTTTGAATAAATTGACAAGTAGCAAAGTTTAAAATGAATTTGGTAAACCGTAAAGTTTGAATTGGTTTTATACTTAGTTCATATTATTCATTTTGCCTTATAAATTAGTTAACTACAGGAAAGACAAAATCATCTCCAAAAATTCATCAAAAAAACTAGTAATGGAAGCTAGCGTTTTTATATATATTGAGAGTTGTGAGATTAATTCTTTGGTATATAATTTGTACCAAGAATTATTGAGTGTTCCTCATATTGTAAAATCTCTCTTTATATAATGAAATATTCTTTGGTGTTCACTGTAGATTAGGTTTCGGGCCGAACCATTTATATTGTTATCTCTTACACATTGCCATATTTTTTAATATTTTTTCATATCGGCTACTTTATTACCATATTAAAATCTCAATTACATAATTTTGTTACAACAAACTAGTATCAGAGCTTGTCCTATTGGAGATTTTATTGTGGCACCTAAATTTGAAGCAGAGAAATTTGATAGAAAAAAGAGTTTCGGTTTATGGCATTTAATATTTCGCGGTGAACTTCGATGTTCACAACAGCTGATTAACAACTTTGGAGTTCTAGATATTTCTTCATTTTGAATATTGGATTGGATAACAACATTTATAGAAAATGATTTTATAATTTTTAATGTGGATAACGACATTTAAAAACTGTCTTAACAATTTTGATTGGACCGGATAACTGACATTTAAAATTTTGAATGTGGCCTTGTGGGCATGATTGGTTAGTAGCTGGTTAATATTTTGAAAAGGAGGAGAGCAGAGAGAAGAGAAAAATTAAATTATAAAAATTGTATGAAAAAAAATATGTCTATTTGATATTTTTTAAGTTGACCCTCTTTCAAGGTATTGAAGTAACCTTCCCATGAAAATTTTTTATGTTTATATTTTTCGGCTAAATTTCTCAATATATCGTCAATCACTTTTCTTAAAACAAGTTTCTCTATTTGTCCATACTATTATAAACAAGTGGAGCCACTTTTATTCTATTCCACAAAATCAAAAGTAAAGGCTTAAAAAAAACAAAATTCAATAGTTGGTTTGTCAATTATTCCCTTAGTTTTGTCTAGGATTGAATATAATAACACATGTTTCTTGTTTTGAACAATACAATTAAACTTCAATTATTTATTTAGCACCTTTTTTTTTTGTTCTGTAGCATAGATTTTTCTTGTTCAATTTTTACATTTTTTATTTTTATTTTTTCAAACATAAGTCATCTTATAAAATGAAGGATAATATTGTCTATTTTAAAAGCTATATTTATTAAATAACTATATCTCCCCTCCCTTTCACTTTTTGAAATAATCACAATTTATTACTCCACCTCCTCTCCCCTTCCTTATTATTGAATCTTTCCTCCCAATCAATCAAGCTCTTATACTTCGCCTAAGCAACGTTTATGAGACTTTTACAAAAACATATCACATAAACTCTATAACGTTGGTTTTTGTTTTTGTTTTTATGCAACGTTTGGAAAATGTTGTTTTAAAGCTTTTTTGTTGTATCCCACTTCTCTCTTATTCATATCACTTTGATTAAAAAAAATAAAAAATCAGCATATAAAGAACAAGTAATTATAAAAGTAATATATGTTTTGTTGTGACAAATTTTGTAGTTAAGATTTTAATATGGCAATAAAGTTGCAAAAAAAAAAAAATGAAGATATGGCTACGCACAAGGGACAACAATATAAGTAGTTCAGCTCGAAACTTAGTCTATTGCAAACTCTAGATAATATTTTACTAATAAAATGAGAGATTACAAAATGAGGGAACACTCAATAATACTTGATACAATATTCTAACAGTGAATATGTACCTAAGAATTAACCTCACAATTATCAGTATATATTTTCTTATACCACATGTACACTCAAATACTAGTTTGTCTTACTAGAAGTGATTTTTGAGATGATTTATGCCTTTGACAATGGTCTCCATTTATGCTAAATAGAGCCTCGTGTATTATGCGTATACTTAAAATACACAAACCGTCCAGCATAAAACGCGTCACAAACAACTTGTAATGGTCAATGCAGTACATGCCTTAATTTCTACTGGAGGCCCTTTAATTTCTCTTGAAATATTCACCACTTAAGCTTCTCCGACAAATTTTCCCCTCTGGGTTCACTTCGAGCATTTGCATAAAATTTTCTTAACATATCTTCTAAAATATAGAAAAAATAAATTTTATCTTCATTTCATAGAATCTTTATTTTTTACCATCTGCATCAAATTATCTATCACATTCTTTACTATATTAAAATGTTATTTTTTAACCATTAATTTCTTTTAATTTCACACATACTAGTACTTTTAATTGGGAAATATTAATTATTTAATTATATGTTAATAAAAAAATATTATAATTTCTTAGTATTAAATGTATAATTATAATTTAATTTATCAATTAATAATATAAATAAAAAATTTAAATAAAATTTTTCTTTAAGCACAAGAAGAGAAATGGGAATAGAAGTGACGAGATAGATGAAAAATATAAATAAATAGTTCTAAAAAAATTAGTGTATAAATGATATAAATATAAATAGAATTGATTAATAAAGAACTATTATTCTTTAGTATTAAACATTAAATTTTAATTTTAATTTTTAATAAATATTTAGTTTAAATATTAAATTTTAAATTCAATTATATGTTCATTAAATATTTTAAAATAATATGTTTCGTAAATAATAATTATTTATTTGTTAATATTAAAATTATTTTCTATATACTTAATTTTAGTTTATATGTCTTAGTTAGTAATTTTAATCTCAATAATTATTTTAAATATTAAATTTAAAATTTTATTTATAATTACTATTTAATTATTTTAAATATTTTTATTATATTTTTATTATTGGTTAATAATAGATGAGTGAGTGGATAGATAATATATTAACTTTTTAAATATAAGAGTGAAATAATGTGACGTGAGAGAGAATATATTAATTTTATATGTTTAAGGAATGAATAGTAGTTCTTTAGATTTGGAAAATATTTATAGATATTTTCTATTTTAGAGAACCACTATATAATATGATAAAAAGTCAAAAAGTAATTTTACTTAACTTTTGATTAGCCTGAAAAGACCATCACATACTTTGTACACCAATCAAGTCCAAGCAATGCTTAAATTTGGATGTTGGAACCGACTTAGTTAACATGTTTGTTGGATGTTTAATTTTACCCATCTGTTGAACTTTTTTTATTCCCTATAAACTCGAAGAAAGACTTACCTCACAACGATGAGCACGAAGAGATCAATCCAAATCCGTCTTTAGATCGTTGTTTGGAGCAATCTTTCTTCATGATCTTTTGGGTTTTGTATAGCCAACTCTTAAGAATAGAAGAAAGGAATTAGCTTTCAATTTTCCCTTGGCAATATTATAAAAGTGGTCGCTATATTTCACTGGGGCTTACAATCATCATCAGGTTGGGAAAAATACCCAAGGTTGAGGCACAATTTGTTTTTTGCATAGAGAACTCTCTACATGCGTGGTTTCCAAGCAGTGTAATCTTTCTTCGCTGTATTTCACTGGGGCTTATCAAATGAATGATGGTCTCTCATTGTTTTGAGAACGAAGACTACAGTCAAAGATAGAATAAGAAAAAAACAAATCATCTAATAACGGCTTAGAATTAAGGAAAAATCATGTGATAAAATCTAAACAAATCAACCGTAATGAATAAGAGATAAAATATACCCTTTATTTTCATATTAAGTGTCGTTGTTGAGAAATTTTCCTTTTCTTATTAACTATCACATTACGAAACAAGTTGTATTGAATAGGTTTTCCAACTTTTACCCTTTATTGCTCAACACATTAAATTTTTGTGTATTTTGATATAGGGTAAATATGGAAAAGAATCATTATTTTGTTATATAAACGAGATTATTTAATGGTTTTCTTAATCATTGTGCCATCACCTTAAACAACACTTGATATGAAATAGAGAGTATCCTAGTAAGTTGCAATAATAATAATAATAAAAAAATGAATAGCTACGATCAAAGTCACATAGTTTTTAATTTAATATTTTTTTATTTTTTTGGTATTCGGGTTTTTATTTAGTCACATGGACAATCCGAGAGAAAAACAGATAACATAAATGTACCAAAACACAAAACGAACTACCTACCACAACCTATGCAAACGTGAATTTGAAAGGCTTATTGACTTCTTTAGATATTATGCAAAACTAGCGCCAATAATTTACTAACACCCCTATCAAGCATGTCTACCAAGGTCATTCTCCACGGAAACCTCGGAGGCAACCATAAAATGACGTTGCTCCTACTCTCATTTGATTTACCTTGCGCAAGAGGCGATGGCTAGGTAGCTCCTATTGTTGATGAGACTTCCTTGCTTCTTCAACTTAACCTTGAACGACGTAATATCACTAGCATGCCACATTGAAATACTTGGGCATGTGCAATTCATTTGTGATTAATAACATCAAAATTCCTCTTCTCTAATCTGAGTTCATTTCTCATTTTTTTTTCTGCCGACGCTAGCTATTGTATATTTGAAAGATTTGCCTTAAACTTCCAATTTCTCTGCTTGCATATTAAAGGCATGTATTGGTCCATTATGATAGACTGACTAACAGGATAAGGATATGCTGCGATAGTTGCATAATTTGTTTAGTGTTGAAATTATTCATCCATTAAGTGTTTTCATCAGGTGTTCTCTTTCTTTTGACACTCTTTTGCTTGTATTTATTGAACAGTATTGTTGTGAAGTTTCCTTACTTGGTTCAGAAAAAGCTCAAAGAAGGAGAAGGAAGTGAGATGGGTGGCACAACTGGTTTATCAGACAATCGAGAATGACTGCTGTAAGCCGTTTGTTGCATCATGACTAGAAGTTATTCCTTTGCCAGTTAGTTACGCTCTTTCCACCATTAGTTTGGATCTTTCAGCTGCTTGTTATACTCCTACTTTAAAGCTTTTCCTTTCATATAGGTAATGCATGGTGAAGATTATGCTTGTTTGGGTTTTTGGTCTTGTGAAAATTGCAAAGCAGCTTATATATCTGATGTTTCTGGAATTCTTCCAGCCACTGAGCAGAGTAAGTTTGAAGTTTTATGCTTCATTTGTGTGAATTTATCAGAATTTCCATTTTATGAGGAAAGGGCCTGTTATCATCCTGGAACCCTGGTCCAAGATGCATGTGGGTCACCAAACAACTTTCAGCAAACAAGATTTTGCTTGTGACGAGATTGCTCACTTGACAATGAATCTAATGGCGCTCCCATAGTATGCTTTACATGGAATACCAAAGCTTTTCTAATTCATATAATCTAGCCATCTAATCTACTCGACTAAGCCGTTTCTTCACCTGGGATTATGTGTTTATTGTTGTAATCAAGTGGTGTCCTTTCCAATTTGCTAGCATCCAAAGGAACTATTATAGTGTTTTCTCTTCCCTATTCAAATGATCTTAAAGGAATGGTTTGTCTTGCAGATATTTTTAAAAGCAGTGGTAATCAGACGGATCTCCTTCTCTTGGACACTCTTTACAAGGTCTGTCATTAAGACGAACTTTGTTACTTCTTATAATTTTCATGAATGGACAACTTGAAACCTAATGTCATTCAGCATAATATCCTTGAAAACATTATTGTCTCAATTTATACCATTTCTCATATCTTTGTATACGGATTTGCTTTGTACTTTCTACTAATTTTGTTTGGGCAAAAAGTTTGCTTATTTTTGTCTTCCATTTAGTGTTGTAGAAATGGTCCCATAACACTCATTTCTGCTTCCCTCAGATTTGTGCTACGTTTATAGCTTTGATTAAGTTTGGCTACATGAAATCAATTTCACACCAAGACTTCTGATGCTGTTTTTCTTTTCCCGGACACTTGAAGCTGTAAAGAAGTTATGTCCAAAGCAAGCTTTTGCTAATTGGGATGACCCAAGAGTTAGATCACCCCAAGGACAATGAGTTTCCTGGGGAATGCTCCTAGAGGTATCGTTATAAATTGCAAATTTATACTCGCAAGTTTTATAGGCTTAATATATTATAGCAGAAGTTAATTTCATTGTTTTTGCACATTTTGTATATGAAATTTGATGTTTTCATGTTTGTTTTTGTTACTCTTGTGGATAAGGTATCCCAGTTCAGCTTGCACATGATGGGTTGAGAATCCTGGTTGACCTTCAACAAGGCAAGTGCCCCTTTTTTTTTACAAGTACATTTTTAACCATGTTACTTGCCTTTTCGTTCCTCTCTTTCCGTGAATTTATGTCGTTGAGCTTCTTTTTGATAATCTGCAAAATTTTAATAGCAACGGAAAACATCAATCACACTGCTTTTGTAATGGTGTCTGCTATTACTATTTCTGCAGGTAAAGTATGGCGCGAAAGATTTATTCTACTCATTGTGATTTAAAGGATCACAGAAATTACAATTTATGTAAAATGATTATTTATTTAAGCCCGAGCTGAAACAAGAAACAAATTTTAGCAGATACTGTGATTACGATATCAATAACAGAACTCGAGTAGGATTGATGAAGTGGAGAAGTGTATCCAAAATTTTATGTGCCTTTAATATGTCTATACGGTTGAAATGAAAATTTTATAAGAACGGGGTATGACTACCTTTATTGTATGGAAGTGAGTGCTGAACTACTAAGTACAAGATGAGTGTTGTAGAGATGCTTATGTGGAGGTGGATGTGTAATAAGACTATAAAATATAGAATTAGAAATGCAGATATTTAGGTTAAGTTATGAATGACACCATTTGAAGATAAAATGAGAGAAAACCATTTAAAATAGACATATAAGAAGTAGACATGTAAGTACATCGGTTAGAAAGTGCAAGAGTATTGGAGTGGGAACAAACATGAAATATGGAGGTAGAGCTCTAATTATATAAATACAAGTATTACAGAAAACATGCTCCCTACGATGTTGGACGAGCAAATAATATTCGACAGGAATGAGTGGCATTGAAAAATCCACGTTAACAACCCGACATGATGTCTTATTTTGTTCAATTTAACCTATCCTAATTTATTGAGATTTTCAAGACTTGGATGATGAAAATAACGATGACTATGATTACGAGGCATCAAATGGAAATTTGAGCCCCGTTCAACTATAAAATATCCCCATACATGATTTAGATTTTCTCCAGTTTTAGAAGTTGAAGATTGTTGTTCTTTTCAAGGGTAGTATAAAGTATACATGTAGTTTCCTTGGACTTATAATTGGTCCAAAAGATCAACACGCTGTGTTTTGATTCTGTTATTATTGATTTAGATTTTATTATTTTTATCATCGTCATTTTTATTATTAAGGCTCCTGGATTGTTCTGTTTTAGCTCATACAAATACGTGTAATATTGCTAATTATAGGTTATCAAGTTATATTATGGCTATGTCATATTCTCAGCAAACATCAATTGTTTATTCAACAAAGATCTATTTATTTTGTATTTTGGAGCCCCTAAACAGAACGTGGTATCAAACTCACGACTTGTGTTCGATCTCGTGCCACTCAGTAGATTTTGAAAGTGAATTATCGGATGACAATAATGCCTTGTCTTGATAAATTTTCCACCAATGTCAAGTATGATATATTTAAGGTTGTTTGTGTTAGTGGAGATTATGCACCAGATTTTGTTTTAAATTATTAATAAGGATGCATTTGTATATACATAAAAACAGAGGAATATTGCTACAAATAAAGTAAACTTTATATCACGCGTGCAAATTAACAGGAAATTCAAGAACTGATGATGTAATACTTTTTGATAGTAGTGCAAATATTGTATGTTATAAATATCGTCACTTGTTAGTTGAAAAGACACTTTAATTTTTTCTCAATATTTACTACATAATATAATATTTCAATACTTATCATTGAAAACATTACACTTACCTTTATCCGAATACACTCTCACTTAAACACCGAAGAGTCTATAGGCAATTCCTTGCCTACATTTTCATGTACTAAAGAGAGCCTCAAGGAGTACCTCTGACAATAGAAGTCAACTTCAGGAGAAGAAAGAGTATTGAAATATTGAAATTGAGGAAAATGCATTTACACATTCAGGACGGAATTGTTCATTATAAAAAGTTTATATTTTATCCAGAATCAGAAAATGATTCTTCAACTATCCTTATAAGATGTCAGAAAATGGAGTGGAAATTCTATGATAATGGAGTGGAGATTTGAACATTCATATGATAATCACTCTTGATTATCAAAGAAAAAAATTATTCAATTTTAGGTATCTCTTCTCCATCCTTAAGAATTTTGTACGCATGGTAAGAAAAGGAAATAAATATATAGCTATAAAAATTAATATAAATAGAACAACAGATGGAGGAATTCGCAATTGTAACCTTCCCAATAATATTAACCTTTACATGTAAGATACTTTTGCGATACCTCATAACTTTTGGCTGACGCAAATCAAGCAATCAAAGATGCATACATTCACTAAAGACTTGTGGCATAAAATTTGATATCTCACATATGCATACGTATCACTTATCTTAAGCCCACTAGTGTAAGATATCCGTAATGGGATTGAAATTAAAATTACAATTGTATCATATATATATATATATATATAAAAGTAGGCCCAATACATAGAGCAGAGCCCAAACATAGATGGTATATAGAAAGTAACCCGATAGTAGTAGCCTTTAGTCCTTTTTCATATTCAAAGATAGATATATAAATGGGCAACTATATTTTAAATAAATTCTAGTTTTTTTGGCGTCTGAAAAGTATAATTTGGAAATTGGAATACTAACAAAAACAAGAAAGTATCAATTGCTGTTCTTTTCCCCCCAATGGTCCTTGTTCATTATCTGAATTCCAATTCAAAGTTTGACCCCCATTGATAGTGATTGAGATATTTTTTCTGTTGAAAAATCACTCTTCTCTAAGAAAGTGCCAAATGTCACTCTAAATGTTATTCCAAGTGATGCAATGATTGACTTCAAATGCAAACAAAAACAATCCCTATTTCTAATGGGTTGAAAATTATTGCTTACAAGAGAGGGAAAAAAAAAGAGGATTTACACACCTAAACTTTCAAAGATGGTTCAATAAATTGCAAATCATGGGGCCATTGCACAACGTAGGTCACTTTCTAATAACATCTATGGTTTGAATTAATTAGTCCAGCAACTTACTGTTCTCCTTCCCATGGACTCACAATCTAATAGAAAACCAATTTAAGTTAAATCACAATTTGCATTTTATCCATTTTAAAATAAATATTAAATGAGGTTTTGTTTGATTGTAGATTTTAGGTATAAAAGTTAGTTTTTTTTAGACCATGCATACGAAAAAAAAAAAAGAAAAGAAAAGCATGAGTTTAAAAGGTAACAATAAAACAAATACTTATCATATGATTTTATTTATTTATTTATTATTATTTTTTTTTAAAGATTGCGCCACTATCAAATCCACGAAACTTACAAACATTACGCAGATTTTAATATTAATTTTTTTCCTCTTAGGTGTCATTTCTGAATGGGGCATATAGGTAAATCTTGCATACATATATATTCCAAAGTTAAAATTATTTTATGATAAGCTTAGGGTGCATTTGGGATAAATCTTACTTTTAAAAAAGTCCTTTGTAAATGGATTTTGAAAAATAGAGTTCTAAATAAGCACTGACAATATAAAAGATATTGTGTGATAAACAACATTTCAGAAATACTTTGACATTGAGAAGTTATTCTTGGGTGTTTGGCTCATAAGTTTAAATTATAAATGTGTAAATTTAATTATAATTGTGCACTATAGTTTGGCACAAAACTAATGACAGATAAGTTTATATATTTATTACCATCAAGAAACATAAAACCCGCCCTAAAATTCAACAATCAAGTTGAGATGGGGAGAAAAAAAATAGTAAATAAATACACATACAAATCACCAAAATCAATAAAATTAATTGATTTTAATTAAAATGTGTACATATATTACATACTAGAACTCATATTAACTGATGAAATAAAAAAAATGAATCGGCAATAATATTTTTTTTATAATATTTATATTATATATAATATATCATATATGTCGTTGACCTAAGTTTTAATTAAACATATTTTGATGACAAAAAATGAGTAAGAAATAAAGTTTAATTATGCTTATTAGGATATTAATATTTGAGCAATTTTGTGTGAATGTACAAAATCAATTGCAAGCTCAAAACACAACACAACTTGAGAAAAATAAGTCTCAAAGAAGTAGAGGCCTAAACGACATATTTTAAAAAAAATTGTTCGGTAAAATGAACATATTTCCTAGCTCATAAATCTAATGGATGGTTACAAAATGTGTATAGAAAGATAATTCAAATATCTACAAGTTTTATTCTTTGGTAAAAATCCAATTCAAGTGAAAAAATGACCAAAATGAAGAAAAATAATTCAAACATTCAAAACCGATATTGTTTCATAAAATGGACATATCTCTCAATTTGCAAATCCAATGAAAGTTTATTTTATATTTATGGAAATGTCATTCAAAAATCTACATTTTTTATATTTTGACCATACCAAATTCGAAGTAGAACATAGATAAAATGCTATCTGAAATCAAGATATTAACCAAAAGTTCCAACAGTAGACTGTCAAGAATTGACCAGCTTTCGCTTGTGTTAACCGCATACGTTAGTGCATTGACGGCCTACGGGTGGGATGATTGACCACCTACGGTCACGTGACTAACTACTGGCATTTAACCGAACTATTATAAAACTCTGTTTGCATTTCTTTCCCTTTAATTCTTTACATTTTAGTTATTTATTTAATTAATATTCTTACTTGAAGTTTTTAAAGGGTTATTTTATCAAAAACATTTTAAGTTATATTTTTGCACAATTTATCCTCGCTCTTGTGTTTGTCTAAGGGACAACATGTATATATAATATATTATATATATTATTTGTAAAAATAATATAAATATATTATATAATATAAATATATATTTAATATATATGTAATAAATATATAATATAATATGTATATAGTATTGTATATATAAATTATATATAATATAATATATATATATATAATATTTATATATTATTTTTGCATTATGACAATATATATGTATAAAATATATAACATAATATGTATATAATATTGTATATATAAATTATATATTTATATATTATTTTTGCACTATTACAAAACTGCACTAAATGGCTTCCAAATAATAACTAATGTGAGTTTCTACAAATGAACTTTTAAAACAATGCATTTCTTGAAAAGTCCAAAAAACAATATTAACCAAATATCTAAATTTTTTGCAAATAGAATTCCAGATCAAAAAGGACTTATCAAAGTGCGGCCAAACGCTACATATGTCTATGTACCTGAAGAGTCTGTTTGAATTTAAATCAAAATCTGAGAGTCTATAACTGTAAACTATTTGGATGAAGATTTTATATTACTGCAAATAATGTGTGATACCATGATATATATAGGCTTCAAGACTGCCCATCAAAAAGAGAACACACAGAGAAGTCATTAAAGGAAAAAAAAAAATTATTAAAAAATTTGGGTTGATGTTAGATAAAATCAAATGCATAAAATGAAAGACATAAATTTAGTCCTTGTGCATTAAAATCAAATTAAATGCAGAAAATGACGGTGTACGTAGTCTTGAAAGAGAATCAATGGTCATGACAGACCCAATATATTTACATATGTACTAGGGAGAAACGTGCTGGTGCAAGTTAATCTTCATAATATAATGTACGATTCCGTTGGTAAGTTATATAAAATTTGCTACATCAAAATTGTATGAATTTAAAAATGTGGGATCTTATATTTTATTTATACAAAAGGAGAAAAGAAAGGAACTCTTTTCACTATTTTTTTTTTTTTTTTGGCCT
>MKEJ01059295.1:0-15595 GCA_001753735.1 Embelia ribes
TATATATACACATACTTATGAAGTATATATACGAGTGGATACATTATGAGCACCTGATAGCTCTAAGTCAGGACCCAACGGGGGTTTGCAGTGATATATATACGAGCGTCTGATAGCTTTGAGTCGGGACCCAACCTGGGTTTGCAACGATACATTATGAGCGTCTGATAGAGTCAAGACCCGACCGAGGTTTGCGGCAATATATATACTAGCGTCTGATAGCTCTGAGTTAGGACCCAGCCGGGATTTGCGGAGATACATTATAAGCACCTGATAGCTCTGAGTCAGGACCCGACTGGGATTTACGGCAATATATTACGAGCGCTTGACAACTCTGAGTCAAAACTGTTACATGGTAGCATGAGTGCCCTATTTGTGATTAGGACATAAGATGTCCAGGGCTGAGAGTCCATTTGTGATTCGTGATATTTGTGATACGGACCTATGATTCTCGGGTCCAAGGGGCAATGCGAGCTGAAATTTCTCGGGTCTATTTGTGATTTGTGATATTTGTGATATGAACCTACGATTCTCGACCTACGATTATCGGGTCCAAAGGACAATGCGAGCTGGGGTTTCTTGGGCCCATTTGTGATATTTTTTATACTGATATATGATTCTTGGGTCCAAAGGGCAATGTGAGCTGAGGTTTCTCGGGCCCATTTATAATTTGTGATATTTGTGATACATACCTACGATTTTTGGACCTAATTACGAATATATATGTGATTAGTGATTCATGATCTATGATTCGTGATAGTGAATCGTGATTCATGATATGTGATTAGTAATTTGTGATATTTGATTGGTGATTCGTGATTAATGAATAATATTTCGTGTTTCATGATATGGGATTCGGGACATGTGATTAGTGATTCAGGATATGTGATTAGTGACTCGTAATTAATTAATAGTGATATGTGATTCGTAAATTAGCGATTCGTGATTAGTGAACAGTGATTTGTAATACGTGACTTAGGATTCGGAGTTCGTGATCTGGACTGCAAGAATCAGTGCATTTGTGATCGGAGGCATAAGACGTCTTCGTGATTTTAGATTCAACCATTTGATGTTTGGTACCCTGGGATTCCGCGGTAGTCAATATACTTTAGTACCGGTGTACTTAGTATTCATTGCATTTAGATATTGCATTATTCGGGGTACAAATATATGACATATGTCATCATCATAGTTGTATGACTTGGGAGAACTTCTAGGTTTTACCGCATGTTACGAACATGCCATAATATCACTTAGAATTTATGAGTATACACAAGAAATGGGGACATAGAGGATTAAGTGCATTGCATGTACATACATGTATTTATACTTTTTAGATTCCTCTTTATCGTGGTTTAGAATCAAACCCATACATCTTTTCTTTTATACATATACTCACGAGGTGATGTAGGGTCAAAGCGTGGTGCTGGCTTGCCAGAGGAGCAGGCATAGCTTTGGTGAGGAGTTGCAGTAATAGGGACGAGTTGGACTCAAGTTGGTGATGTTCATAGTTTGGACCTAAGGTTTAGTTCAGACTTTTTACTTTCATTTTGTTTGAGCATGCAACTCTATGAAACATTTTTTGGGCAACAGGGTGTTGCTACTTGGATCATGCATTATGTTTCAATTACTATAAGGATGATATTGTATTAGATACTTATGAGACACTTATATGTACTATAGCAGGATGATGGGATGAGATGAGGTTATTATTCTATTTTCCTTCTTTCAGTTCACATCCCCGAATTTATGGGAATTCGGGGCGTGACATGCCATTTGGGTCATTGTGGATCGAATGACCAAGTCTGCTCATTTTTTTCCGATCCGTAATATCGATTCAGTTGAAAAGATTTGTCAGTTGTATGTTGATGAAATTATTCGATTACATGGAGCTCTGATATCTATAGTATCTGATCGTGATCCTCATTTTATTTCTCATTTCTAGTCAAGTCTCCAAATGTATTGGGGATGAATCTTTCTTTGAGTACGGCATTTCAACCCGCAAACGGATGGCCAATCCTAGCGTATAGTTCAGACCCTAAAGGATATGCTTCGGGAATGTATTTTTTACTTTGGTAGGAGTTGGGAAGATCATGTTAGCCTGATTGAATTTGCATATAACAACAATTATCATGCTAGTATTGAAATGGCATTGTTTGAAGCATTGTATGGATGTCTGTATTGTTCCCCGATTTATTGGGCAGAAGTGGGTGATGGAATATTTCTTGGTCTAGAATTGGTTCAAAAGACGACACGAAATGTTCAATTGATTAAGAAGCGTATGGAAATAGCTCATAGTCGCCATAAAAGATATGTAGACGTAAGAAGGCGTCCTTTATCTTTTGAAATTGGTGACCATGTTTTTTTAAAAGTTTTTCCTAAGCGAGGCATCATGCACTTTGGCAAGAAGGGAAAGTTTTCGTCTTGGTTTATTGGTCCATTCTTGTTTATCGACGCCGTAGAAAAAGTGGCTTATCATTTGGATTTATCGCATCAATTGTCAAGCATTCATCTTATTTTCTACGTTTCTATGTTGAGGAATTACATCCAGGATCCATCGCACATAGTTAATTTCGACGACTTGCATATTAAAAAAGATGTGCCGTATGAAATGAAGCCAATTCAAATTCTTGACTAGAAAGAGCAAACTCTGAGCCGGAAGTCAATTCAATTGGTAAAGGTGATATGGCGAAGTGGCTTAAGTGAGGAGACTACTTGGGAGCAAGAAGATGCGTTGCAAGGCAAACATCCGGAATTGTTCGAGAATTTCGGTTCGTACTTTTGTTAATATTCTTGCATGTGAATTTCGGGGACGAAATTTCATAACGTGGGAAGGATGTAACGTCCCAGAAATTTGGAGAGAATTTTTTGTATTTTAATAATATTATATAACATGATATAATATTATTATTATGTAATATATGTCGTAATAGTAGTGTTTGTCACTTTGACAGAATAATACGGGGTTCAATCTGCCCGGTCAGATTGCATGGACCAAGGGGAAGTTACACTTGCGGATTGTGGGGCAGCGCCCTAGTAGAAAATTTTATTGGTTAGTTTTTAGTGGGAAAATTCTATTTTGGCCAAAATGCTTGTACACTGAGGGGTATGCCGTTACACAATGGTGTGTCGTTACATCAAACATGTGTAATGGTACATAGACCCTTAAATTAGTTTCCAAACTCATTGGGAGCTGGCATACCAAAGAGTATACCGGTACCCAGAGGTATACCGGTATACTACACAGGTGTACCGTTACACCAAGTTGGTGAGAAAGGGGAATTGGTTTTTGAACTGACTGGAAACAGACACACCAATTGGTGTATCGATACTCAGTGGTGTACACTATTACACCCAGTCAGTGTGGAAAAAAATTGTGGACCCTATTGCTTTATGACTTTACAAGACATTATCTCTTCCCATTACCCTATTTTAGCATAGAAAGAGGGGGGGGATAGAATCTTTGATTTGATCTAGTTCCTGATGACCAAACCTCAATCGAAATATAGATCCTTAATCCTATGAACATAGAGATCATTTCTATAGAGAGAATATTCTTCGTTTGATTTGTCTCAATTTCCGTACACCTTTCGTACGTGAAATTTTATTTAATATTCTTCTTCCTTATAAAGAATATATCATCTTTATGTTTTGGAATTTAACGATTTGATTTCGTTTGGTAGATCAAATCATAGAGAGAATAAGGGCCAAAATTGAGGCTTTTGCTTAAAAAGTCTCGGGAGGGCATCTAGTACATTTGTAGGTACAGTAGACAATAAGCTCTAACTTAGACTAGAGAATTTGCCGTATGTGAATTATGTATATTACCATAGAAGAAGGGAATTGACAAAATCCCTTAGGCGAATGTATTTCGTAGTTGTAGTATGAATTGTAGATTTTGTAAGATACCGTAGACAAATGTGAATTGATACGTTCATGAGTGATGATTTTTGGAGAAAATATTATTGATATTATAACTTGACTAATTAACTAGCATAATTAAGTTTATCAAGTTATTAATATTGAAATATATCATTTATGTTATTAATATTACAGTTTATCATTTTTATATGATTCTCATAGTTCATTGTTAGCATGTTATTCATTTCATGAATATTATGCATAACATGAGTAGTAATGTAAAATGCATTAGTAAAATACCATGGCATTTTCATTGATGGTAGAGTATGACATTGGTAGGATAGTGTATTACTTTTATAAATAAAGATGTAACGAGGCTTACAGTCTTATCATGAAAGAGAGAAAACTTACAGCAAGGATTATCTATTTACCAGACGCCATGTAGGCGAAGGGTAAATAAAGGATTTGTTTCTGGTGCAGTTCAGCACGGAACTTAGCGGCGGTCATCACCGATTTTACGTAAGAGAAGTAAATACATGTTCAAAATAGTGTTGAGGTGGCAAGCATGTAGTGTTAGTGTAATTTCATGTAGAAGAAGCATACATTGCACTCATAAGTAGTTATGTATTCATTTAATGATTTACATTCGTTTATGCTTATACATATCCTTGCTCATGCATCTTTCATATATTGCTTAGACTCATGTTTATGTTTTTGTAGGCTGTCTAACAGTTACTTTTTCCCATTTTTCTTCTCTTATAAATTATTTTGTAGGCCCGGATACGGGTATTGAGCATCACTGATAATGTGATGCAACATATTTTTATATTTTTGGCTTATTATGACAAGCGAAGAGAAGATGAAGAATGATAGCTATTTTAACGCCTTTATTTTGTAGTATTTCAATTTTTGTATAAATTGCAGTAATAGCGTACTCTGATATAGTAGTTGAAGAAGTTGTATTAGAAGTGAAAATGTATATATGTGCTCATCCTTTATAAGATCGAGAATATATGTATACCTTCCGATTTCATTTCTTTTGATAAGCAAGTAGCTTATAGTATTGTATCCGTAAATAGACCGGTTTACGATATTGATGTATATATATATTTTCCGGAATTGGCACTAACCTTCGATCTTCAGTTCTAGAATAGCTTACTTTTCTTGTACTCATGTGAAAATTGTAGACTGTAATTAGCATCGTCCTGTAGTGGCGATTAGATGCATTGATAAGATAAAGTTAGAAAAATGTGTTTCCATTTTATTTTCTGTTCAATAAAAAAAAAATTCCTTTTTATCTTTTAAAAAGGAAACACACAAATCTCGTGTCCCCGGGTTTCTTAGGACTTGGGATGCAAAAAGATCCCTTATCAATCCACACAGATTTAGAATACAAGGAAATTTGAACATATGAAAGGTTGTCTAATTAAATCCATATCCATTGAAAAAGATCTAAAAATATAAGATATGTTAACATAATTAACAAATTAACAAAATAAAATCACTTTAACCCAAAATAAAATCATAACTCTCTCTTCCTCCCCTCTCAAATCCTAATAAGAATCTCTCTATCACGAAGAGATGAGAAACTAGCCCTTCAAGCACCTAATAAGAATCTCTCTATCACGAAGAGATGAGAAACTAGCCCTTCAAGCACATTGTAGTGAAATAAAAGTTTATCTTTTCAATTGACTTTTTATTTGTCCAGTTAGTTATGATTTAGTTTTAAGTTGCTTAATCTCTACAATCTCATGTATACTTTTTTATAAAAATTTTAGTGTAATATGATCTACAAGCCAACAAAAAATTTCAAAGATCTACAATTGTACATGGTAGTGCGTAACTATAATTTCGTTTTATTCATTTCAGTAATTGCAATACAATAGATTTTTGTATTATGTTTAGGTCCTTTCTTTAACTTTTACAAGCCTATTTTATTTGATATGTTAGTAAGTACAAAAAATCATTGCTACCAAAGTTCATGATATTTGAAACTCAGTTTTCATTTAACAAAAACGAACATACGATCTAGAGTACTATTTTAAATAGTTTTTTGAGTAATTAACATTTGATTTTATGGGCAGTTGATTTTTTACATAATTATTGATAGATAAAGCATTATTTTAGATAAAAATAAAACAACAGAATAAAATAATGTGTTGCATATGTATTTTTAAGAGAAAGATGATATTATTTTAGTAATGTCCTATAATATAACAAATAAAAATAAAAAAAAAGAAATTTGAAAATTCATAATTATAATAAGTATAAGATGATATACAAAGTAGTATATAAAGTTACAATATTATTATTTTTCATATGGTTGAATTCGTTAGATTATCATTTTAATTCTAAACCTTAAATCCCATGCATAAAAAATGAAATATTAATTACCAAGATACAAAAGAATAAATACTATATATCCTATTACATATTTGATCAAAAGAAAAATTTAAGGATATACAAAAAAAAAAATACCAAAGAAAAAATATCATGTAGTAAAAAAATTCAAATGTTGACAAAAATATATTTTAAAAAAATAAATCTTGAAAATAAAAAAGTGAACATATTACCGGAAACTTAATAAAACAAGAATGCTATGTTCTTTTCTTTTTTTTCTTTTTCTATCACATATCTGCACATGTTTTCTCTAGCAAAGACTTATTTTTAAATTCTTATATTTGTTAAATTATAATTACAATTTTAAGTTTTAAAATTTACAATGTTATTATACATTTACTTAAAATGGTTTTACAATACTAAGGTATGCATGCAAATTGGAATTATCACATATCTACATTTTTACTGTAAGTATGGCCGTTAACTTTTTTTTTTCTCGCTTTACGTTTAAGAGTTATGATATTTATATTTAATTGTTTCGTGATTTTGATTTTTTAAAATTCTTTTCTATCTTAATATATTTGGTATTTTACTAGATCCAAACTAATTGCATAGCTATGGATTTTATAATATTTGAATTTTGGTTCTATATAAAATTATTTATTTATGATTCTATAAATTATTTTACATATATATATATATATATATATATATATTTACTAATTGGTTTGTGCCTTTTACTTTTAATTTGTTTTCGTATTGAATTCTTTAAAATCCAACTTATATATTTTGTATTTTACGAGATCTAGAAAATTCCAACATTATGGACTTTATGATATTCAAATTTCAATCTAAGATATATTCTTTTTATGATTCTCAATTTATTTTACATAATTTTAATTAGTTTAACAATATTTATTATTGATTTTATTTTTTGGACTTGATGTATGTCCAAATATATTTGTCATCTTCTATTTATGATTTTGAATTATTTTACATAGTTTTAGATTGATTTAATAATATTTATTATTCTTTTTAATTTTCAGTCTTGACGTATGTTTAAAATCAAAACTACTATGTAGCAACTTTTCGACTATATAGGCACCAACTAACTTTTTCTCTTTCTATATTTTTTTTTCTTCAATTTCAAGCATTTATGGTATTTTACATCTCTTTATACTATTTTATGTTTTTGTTTTTCTACCCTAATAATATATTTGTTCCCTTTACAAAAATTAAGGAAACCCATTCGTTATGGACTTTTTGATTTTTAAAATTTCTTTCCATTTTCTAAGTGGGAAAAAATTCACAAAATACATTATGTATTGCACGGGCTACAAACTAGTTTTAATAATACAATATAACTAAATTTATGTAACAACTACAATAATCATCCCACAAACCATCATTATAAATACACCTTTAATATGTTAATAGTACAATTACAACCACCATCCACAACTATAATTAGACACTATTTTCTTTCCATTTTGGTGGATAGAGAAATACGCAAACTAGAGATTAACAAACAACAAAACATGCTCCAATAAAGTGGCAAACAAATCCGAAGCTTTCACATAGCATATACTATCTCTCCGCTGCTGTCGAGATCAAGGTCGGGGTCGGAGTCGATGTCCTCGTCCATGTCATCGTCGATGTCCAAGCTTCCCGTCAGGTACTGGTTCAGACTATTGGCCCCTGCAGCGGGAATAGTGGCCTCGGCGATGATCTGCATGATCTCATCGATACTCTGCATTGGTTGGTCGGGTTCCTCAAACTGTTTGTTCATCGTGTTTTCATCCATTAGATCTGCGGGGAGGTTCTTTAGGAACCACTCGTGTGTCCTGATCTCGTCCATGGTTACCCTCTGTTTACGGAGCAAGGTTAAGATTGGAATTCCAACATTTTACGGTCCTTTAGATAATGAGAAGATAGAACTAATCGAAGTCATGCCTGCTTGGTTCGTTCTTAAAACATCAATGATATACACACCGAGAATTATGTATAGACACTGAACCAACTATTATGTTGCAACATCTTATTTGTTGATTTTTCCTTAAAATAGGATCACCAGCCAATTATTTTCCTTCTCCGAATTTGTTCTGATTCTCCTTTTCACTAGTTTCAACGGTGAAAACTCAATGATATCCACGTGAAAACAGAATTAAAACCAGAATTTCATCACTGTATGCTCCTAGATGATGGAATGCTCATAAATCAAAATTATCACAATTAAAATTCAACGGTTAATATAAAGAGCGTAGCTTCTTAATATTTTTTGCACAAGGGTAGGTGAGAATGCCAGAAATTAAATCATCTTTGGTTATATGTTCTCTGAATTTTCAAATTCCAATCTTGTCATCATTTTCAATGGTTCTGGGACTGAAAACGATGGAACTTTGGAAGCCTCGTGTCTCACGTTATTTCAATTTTCATACCAGAGATAATCGGAACACAACTTTCAGTACGATTCTCTAAATGCTGTCGTGGAAACCAATCCACCAAGCGTGTTTTCAGCAGTGTTTCTATTTTTTAAAAGACAGTTTCTGGTAACATAACTGAGCAGCAAATTCATAAACATATTCTAGTATAATATAAAAAAACTAACCTTTGCTGGATCGGCTACAAAGATCCTTGAAATCAGGTGACGGCACTCTGTAGATATATGAACGTAGTCCGGAATAGAGTATTGGACACTCAAAATTCGCTGCATGTAACAAGAGAAACTATTTAGCAACTTATCTTGTCAAGAAGGAAAATTCAAAAACAATAGCAAGGGCGAATAAATTTACTTGTATCGTTTTGCGAAAATTCTTAGGCTCCTCAGGGTCCTCGAACGGATAGGCACCGACTAGCATGACGTATAATGTTACTCCACATGACCATACATCTGCAATCTATAAGTGCAACACATAAAATGTGGTAAGAGATGGTGTTTTACGAAAATGGAAATCGATTATGTCAAAAACAAATTTTTACCTTGCCATCATACTCTTTCTTCAGTAAAACTTCCGGTGCTATATATGCAGGAGTACCAACGGTTGATTTTGGTTGTGAATGCAATACCGAAGACTGAAATTAGAGTAGAAAAGAAAAGCATAAATGCAATGACCACAACAGCTTGTGATTTGAAAACATAATATACCGATAATAGCGAACGAAATATATGACGAGGTACCTTGGAATATCCAAAGTCACAAATCTTCAACCTGGGAGCTGGGCTTCCGTCTAGTAACGTGTTTTCCAATTTCAAGTCACGGTGGCACACTTGCTTGATAGATACAAATGTCACGTAAAATCAAACTTTACCAATAATTTACGCATACAAGGGAAACTATAATCGAATAGAAACACAAGAAATTCTCAAAAATAAATATATATATATATATATATATATATATATATAAGAAGAAGAATGAGATAAGAAAAGATGAAACATGGTTAAATACCATTGCATGACAGTAACTGACTCCGGATATGAGTTGTTGGAAGAAGAAACGTGCCTGCAATACGAACAGGGGTCGATAAAGCATAAGCAAAGCTTAAGAATCATCAACATAAAATCAGATTAAAATGTTCTTTAAGAAACCTCATCCTCGCTAAACCGTCCAGCGTTGCATATGCGCTCGAAAAGCTCCCCTCCAGATGCATATTCCATCACAATAGCCAGATGGGTAGGCGTTAAAATAACCTAGAAAATAAGTTACACACCATTAATATGTACCGAGTCCTATAAAAATGGAGAAAGGATACAAAGAAAAACGATTAAGGGGTTAAAATTGTACTAACCTCTTTGAATCTTACAATATTTGGGTGCCTCAGCGACCTGTGATTAATAATTTCCCTTTGTACATTTTCATCTATCTGTTACAAAATTTTGAAAAATAATAATAATTATGCACTTGGGAAAATGGTATGCTGTGTAAAAAACCGATCAGGTAACAGCCTATTCTAGCAAGGATTCGAGTTGCTCCTACAAGTTCAAATACATATAAATCACTATACACATTCAATATATTTTTTTTAAAAACTTTGTAATATTAATTTCTTAAGAAAATTATGCCTCCAAGATTAGCACACATAAGCCTACTGATAAAAGTACAGCAAAGGTGTAAGTAAATGTTAAAACACTAATTTTGTTACAAGCTGTGCATGGATCTTGTCCTCGACAATAGGATTAACACACGGGTTAATTGCATAGATGTTTGTACAGTTCCGTTACACGATTGTCAGTACGTGAATCGTTTTGCTCGCATTTAATTTTAAAATTGGAAATATAATCTCAATATAAATGATGAGGGCAGTACATACATTGTATGGTGACAGAATAAGACTTATCTTTGAAAAGGTACTCAACTTGGAAATAGTCACCTAGTATCAATTACTTGTTTCCTAGGCAACTCATCAGATAAAAGTACTTGAATAGTCAGTGGAAAATAACATCCACCACTTTCTGTTTTATCCTAATTTAAGATGAAAATTAAAAAAAAAAAAAGAAAAAAAAAACATTTTCATAACTCCAAAACTAAGGGAATAATTAAGCTTAATTGAAAATTGAGAATTATTAGATAAAGAAATATATGAAATCATTACAACTTCAGAGACCATTTTAGACTAAAATTGGATTTTACAGGTTTGCTCATGCCCAGTTACAAAACCAATGAAAAAAGTAGAAAACTAAACCAAGAAATAAAGAACCGAATGAAATTTAATATGTTGGATCATTCGAAAACAAACTATAAGTAATATATGGTGCGGCCGGGTCAAATAACAATTTACTGTCTTGTATTTTGTGATTAATTGGATATATCATATTTTTGTTGATCACCTATAGGAACATACTAACATATAACTCAGAACAATGAACTAAAAAGAGAGGTACTCCCGAGGTATCCGTGTCTGCAATTTTTTTTTTTTAAAAATTGTCACATATGTGTATGTGTATGTGTATGTGTCTGTCTCCATATCCATATCCGCACCTAGGGTTCTTGTTCTTCCACTCCTCTAATACCATTTCCCACAACAAACTTTAATACAAATTAAAAGTAATAATATTGAAAATCTCAAAAAAAAAATATATAATAAATTAAGCACTTTTGAGACTCAACGTGACGGAATTTTACTAACTAAAAAGTATAACAAGTTAATAAGTTTTATTTTTGATACTCATAATGAGTTAATAAGTTGGATCATACTAAAAACAATCTCAAAAAGGGAACTTGATCATGCCCAGATACCAAACTAGAGAGTTTTTCGGAAACAAACAACGTTATCATTTCCACTCACTAAATTCAAGTATTAAATGAATCACGATCCTTAACAAGGGAATAATACTTCGATTAATACTACTCGTGTTCGGGTGCAAGACAGACTCGGGGTGCAAACTAAAATCTCAATCTGATGTACGATCTAAGGATTCGTTTGATTGCGGAACAAAAAAGCTAACTTTTTTCAACCTCAAAGAAAAACCAGATGCATTCACCTGAAATCTTCTAGCTTAATCAGGCCAAAGCAGCAAATAAATTCTACTTAAAAGTTGTGCAGCCAAATATCCAGTTTTTCAGCAATAAAGCAAAAAAAAAAACTTGACCAAATCAATCTTTTTGAAGACCCAACAACTAATATCACTCTGATGACAAACTAGACACTAAATTAACAACTTTTATTAGCAATTAAATAAATAACTCCCTAAATATAGAAAAACAAACCAATTTTTTTTTTTAAACGAACTTACCTTGTCGCCTCTCTCTATGTACTTGACGGCGACGAGCTCATCACTCTTTTTATCCCTCATCAGCCTCGCAACACCGAAATTACCCGACCCAATATCCTTCACGAGCTCGTACCGATCGCTGTCGTGCATAATTGGCATATCCATCCCCGGGCCCACCGTCATCGCCGCCCGATCCATCCCCAATTCTCCCTATCTTTCTCTTTCTGTATCTATCTATCTATGTAACTGGAGCTCAATTGGGAAAATTTAAGGAACCCTCATCAGAGGGGGTATCAGAGGATCACGTGGCGAGATATGGGCCAGGCGATTGGTAGAGCAGGGTTAGTTGGGGTGAGTGAGATTGACACAGAGAGAGAGAGAGAGAGAGAGAGGGAGACCCCGTGAAAGGTCTAACTAATTACAGAATTAACAGATTTTTACATGTTTGATTAGGCGAAGGAGATGATGATATTTGTGCACATGGCAGAGAGAGGGAGAGAGAGAGAGAGAGCTCGTGAAGTGAGCTGCCCTTTTTGGGTTCTCTTTATCGAAGGCTCTGTTTTTCTATGGGATTCAGGACGATGCCCAGAGAGAGAGAGAGAGAGAGTGAGATTTAACAGGTTTTTATCGGTACCTAACAAATTATGAATTGGTGAAAAAGAGAAGGGGATAAATTATAGTTTCACCCTGGGGTTTTGTGAAAGTGACACTTACACCCACACCTGTGTATAGAAAGCACTAGTGGTTATTTGACCCGCAATCAGCTGGGTTTGCCCCGCCCGAGTCCAAATGACCCATAGAAGACCCGAAGCCAACCCAGCATCATCGGGTTACGGTTGAATATGGATCTCAATATGAGATGTGCAAATCGGACTCGCATCATGGCAGTGAAGTATCTATATAAGACAAATGATTGTCTAATTATCAGTAGATTGAACGAGGGTAGACGCGACCCCACCAACCTAGATTCATGCACCTTTCAAGTATAGTCAGGTACTAATTGTAAAATTTCCACCTAAACTCAATCCAAACTCATATCGACACCATTATTAGGCATGTGACCTAGGTTTAACCCACAACCCTCCAGGTAAGGTCAGATTGGATCGAGTAAAGTTCCCAATCTTCCTAAACACATCACTCTAAACCAAAAATCGAAATATACGAAAGGGAGAGAATTATTTGTAGTGTGGATCTCATTTATAAGATATTTAGTGAAACAAGGAGTACAAATTATGAGATTGTAACATAAGATGTGAATATGTTATAATTTGTAACCCCTCAAAGGCCTCCACTTGTTAAGCAATTTGTTAGATGACGCATCCAATAACTTTTCTCTATTTATTCTATGTTATCCAATCTTTTAAAAAGGGGAATTCAAACCAAATTACAAGCAAATCAAACCAAACTGATTAATAATGATTTGGTTTGATTGACAAAATACGAAATTGGACATGAGTGGTTCGGCTGGAAATTTTAAGAAATAGCCAAATTGTCAAAATCGAATCAAACTGCTAATGCTTAATATTATAAAACAATAATATATATTCATATATACACAAAATAAAATGAGACATAATAAGTATTTACTAATCTTGACATTCAATAATCTTATTCAATTGTCACTTGCAGTTCTTTTAATTTATTAATGAAATTTCTTAGTACTTTATATTATTTTCAATAATAATTAGCCTAGGATAACTTCCAGGCCCAATTCATGTGGGCTTTTCCTGGGGCTTTGTATAATTATGTTGGGCTACATTACAAGGACAATTAAACGTACATGATAAAATCATCTAAGTACTTAGATAATTGTACTTATATTTTTTGTTGTGATATTTTCCTTACAAGTAGATTTAGCCCATATGATCTAAATGTGAACACTTTTCATATATAATTATTGGCACGTTAATCACTTTTTGTAAATCTATATTGTATTGCAATTTAATGATAGATTGAGGGTTGTTGTTTCCCATATGTTATTAAATTATAAAACTGGAATAATAATAATAACAAGAATGAATTGAGTGTGTACTTTATTTGAAGTGAATGAAATTTTAGTTGAAATCTGAAAATTATTTGGATTTAAACCTGGATGAGACCAAAGTTTAACATTGTCCCCTTAAAACTAATTTGTCCGTCATCGTCTACTTCTGGCCTTTTTTGACAATGAATTCTCAGAGTATAACGTCTGCTCTTTTGCGTTTGAAAGAAAACTACAATTCAAACGTCTCGATTAACCTTTCGCACAATGATACTCTCTGTTTTTATAATATGCAAAGTGCAAGTGCGATAGCATATATATGAAAAGTGATCACCATTTCAATTAAGGAATACATGAGTGAAAAATCATAACTAATGGTACAAAACGCCATTCCGTTCAAACTCATGCAAATATTACAACGGCACACTTTTTTCGTGAAAATTGGGAAAAAATGAATATTTCTAATTGAGCCTGGCCCCCAAAACTCATATGGTTACAAATTTGTCTCTCACTTTGGAAACATTATATATATATATATATGTATAAAGTGGTTAAACATTACTTGTATTACTCTACGTGTGACAATTACTTTGTTCATCTTTGCTCTCAGAATGACAGTATCAATTAGAGGTCATCTACCATTCACACCGCTAAATATTTTGGCCTCGTGAATGATAATATTAAAGTCCAAAATATGAAATTTTCTTAATAAATTCCAACAAGGGTATGCTAGAACACGAAACGATGAAATGGGTAAAATGATGATGGGGCCTGGGAAAAGTAAATGTTAATTGATAAAAAGAACTAAAAGGGATTGTGAAATTACTTTATAACATATTTACTTTCACGCACAATATTGCTACTTGTCACGTTATTTTTGTATTAGATCACGATATCCCAACAATTAAGAGTTAAATGTCTAAAGTAGGGAAGTTACGAACATAGCGAAATTCTACTTTTTGTTAGATATTGCCTTTGGTTTTCTTGAGGTAGAAATAGGTCGGACTTCTTAGTCCTAGCCGACATATAAATTAACCCCAAGGTGTATGTATATACTTTTGTTGTGCTCATACAACTCATCGCTCGGTGGAAGTTGGTATGTTCGAGTTGAGCTCTTAGCGACCGCTAATTTCAAGAGCGATATCATAACAACTCAGAAACAGTATAACAAGATTCGATACATTAAGTACAATCGATTGGTAAATTAACTAGTAAAAAAGGGTGGTGCCTTAATCGACATATTTCAAACATATGAAAAAACTAAAGGGTAAAGTTTCAATTTACCCTTTATCTTTTTATTCCATTGGTTAATTTAATCCAATAGTTAACACCAATCTACATTTTATTCATGTGTTTTCATTAATTGCATAATAATGTGGCTAACATTATTAATATTTTGAGCCTTGTTGAATTGCGAATAGATTCCATATGTTATATTAAGGGACAGAAGAGGTATCTAATGAGAACTCATACATCAAAAATATCAATGCTTCTCTTCGAATTAGATGTATGTATAAGCATTGACAATAGTGTGATGAGAAAGATGGCAAAGCTCCACGTCAACCCGATATTGCGGCTTTTAAACAAAAGGACTAACTTATTTCTGTTTAAAAAAAATTTGAATTAATCCATCTTAAAAAGTCTAATTGATTTAGATTAAAATAACAAATAAACTTAGTTTAAAAGCTGAACATTCAAAT
>MKEJ01059301.1:0-17611 GCA_001753735.1 Embelia ribes
GGGTGATCATTAAATTGGAATTGGCTTAAAAAATAACTGTCACAATTTATATTTGCTTTTAATATAAAACAAATAGATAGAGGCTCTCGTGGTTAGGGATGTAAATGAGTAGAGCTAAGCTGAATCGAGCCGAGCTTGATGTTGTTCAGGCTCGACTCGCCAGATTTATTATTGAGATCGAGCTCGGCTCTCCATTAACCTAAATCATTAAACTTTAACTTTAATTTTTTCTTAGTATCTAGAGCTCGAGTCATGTTTTTCAGTAATAATTAAAATTATACTGGGTTATATCTAAAGCGCGATTTCTCTTGTACAACCAAAGTGGGAGATTACTGGGTTATATTTATATTTAACATTAAACTAAATTAAATTTTTTCTGCACCCTAACATATTATAAATGAGCCAAACTCTCGAGCCAATGAGCTGAGTTTTACCAAGCTCTCGCTCGGCTCATTTACTAATCGAGCTCTAAAATTCAGCTCTTGCTCTCCTCTTTTACCAAACGGACCGAGCCTAAACCAAACTATTTAACGAGCTACTTTTGAGCCACTCTCGAACTGCTTTGTTCATTTATACCTCTACTTTTAGTACTCCTCTTCTCCCTTTTTCACTTTAATAAAGTTGTGATTTTTTTTAATAATGTTTTTTTTCTTCTTTAATTCAATGATTGCTATGTTTTATTCTCTAATAATTATGAGTTGCTAAATTTTTGTGCTTGCCCCTATTATGATTAAGCCGTTTGATATTGATATTAAATTTATGTATTGAATTACTATACCGAAATAATAGTGAACTGGGTTTTTAAATTAAACCGGAGTAAATTAGTATATAATTTTCATTTGATTTTTCACAAAACTATCCCAACACAATAAAATTCTATTTTTTCAAATATGTGTTGGAACTAATGGCTATCTCGAATTGACGATCCGATTGAATTTATTAGAAAATAATTTAGGATTCTTAACATATTTGAGCACCGTATAAATCATATAGGCGTAATTATGAAGTCTGATAAATTCTTGATAACACACTAGGTAAAAATAAACCAGATTATAAATATCAGAAATTAAATAAATAATTTACAGACAAAATTCACTAAATAAGATTATATACGGCGTTTAATGCATACAATATAATGTATAAGATTAAGTGAATAATACCAAGACATGTCACTTTTATTATTAGTTTTACATCGTTTATTTTATTAACTTAGTAATCAACTCTCTCGTATTGAGAACAATTAGAGAGTATCAACAGTAGGAATAATATAGTTAACTAGTAGTTTTGAATTGAATTTTTAAAGAGTAAATTCCCTTTTTGTGAATTTTTAGGATATTCTTATATTAGTAAGAGTCATTGAGTTCAATACTCAGTATTTTACCGAATTATAACTATATCATTTCCTAATACAGTTATTAGATAATTATATTTGTACGTTTTAGGAATAATCACCGATAACATAATTCAAAACAATTCTATAAGTAACACCAATTTTCATATGCGCACATCGCGTATCAGTTACTATTATTTAATGCTTTAAATCCTATATACCCAGTTAACAGTAGCGGTTCCTCATTCTTTTCCCGCAAAAAATAGTTACATTTTGTTTACCTTTTCGATGTCAATATAGTAAAACCACTAAAAATTTGTTCAGATCAATTTTGTGTTAATAGTAATTTGAACACATTGGATCAATAACACGACAAATGGATAAAAAAATGTTAATTCATATAGAGCCATGAAACAAAATTATATGAAAGAAAAAACAATTATATTCCAAATAGGTGTCTGAATATATCACACGATCACTATAAATCATTTAGTTTAAACAAATTGTTAATTTTTTTGTAAAACAAAAATATGAAATATGTTTGGAAACCCAATTTAAAAATAATAGAAACTCTCTGCACACACTTTTTTATATTCGCAATAATTTTAATAGATGCGACGGCTGTAATCTTCAATTTCACAAATTTTGTTTCTCATCCAAAACTATTTTCGACATTTTGGAGATCATATATAATAAGGGATGTAATTATTTTTTAATTAAGCCGGTTGCATTAACTATATAGGGGTTTCATGCAAGAAACCACCGGACGAGTACCGGCTATTCTCGGTAATGATTGAACTAAATTTACTTTTTGCAGGTTTCACAGTCACTTTTTATATTTTTCTTTCTTGTTTTGTTTATTTTCTGAACTATAACCCAGTAATCAGGTAAAAGCTACAGTATCTAAATTAGAAAGATTATTGTTCATTAGATCTTTGTGTAAGTGAATTAGAGATACTGTGATGACGCACGTGAGACAAGAACACAGTGCAGAGATTGGCTTAAATTACACTCAAACACGAAAGCTATGCCCCTCTCTTCTTACGAGGTTATCTTAGGGATTTTGTAAAAAGACTATACTACCCCTCAATAATGCAATGCACAAAAGATTTCTTACAGTTATAATTTTTTAATCCTTTGAATAAGTACGGGAACGGATGGAGATATGTTGGGCTTCTTTGAGGAAAATTATCCTTTTTGTGCGTTTTGCTAAAAAGCTTAAAAGCAAAAACGGCATTTGTTTGTACTTTGCACCATTAAAAGAACATTTATGTATACTTAAAATTATCAAAAATATATTTTTTTAAAAGTATAATTTTTTTTTTTTTTTTACTTTTTCACAAAAGTAAATTTTTATCCAATTGTACACTACTGTTAATTAGTTTTTACTACCCTTAATACAAAAAAACATATTTTTTTACATTCAAACTAAAAGTATATTTCTATACTTACAAGATGCAATCAAACGAGTCTGTTATGTAAAACATGGGAATTGGTTTCAAGATTAATTGTTATACAATTTTAAGATTTAACTACTAATGTTATGCAATGTAATTTTTTTTTAAAGTTTTGATTTTATTAACTCCAAAAAAATTACAATTAAATACAAGACGAAACATATCCAACCAATACTAAAACTCGTTCCAGAAAGAGTTAAAAACTAACTAGACTAGCATGAATAACATAGTCAATGAATACCTACAATTAAACTAGAAATACAAAATACAAACTAGCATGATACAAAAAGAAGTAAACAACTAGATAAAATACCAAGTTAGAAATATAAAAAAATGCAGAACAGGTCGAACTAATCAAATTGAACCCTAAATAGAGAGTAAACGCAAGCTCTATTTCCAGAAGAGAATCTTTGCATCTATTGCTAGTGGTCTAAAACTCACAGGATAGATTGATAGTCAATCATACCTAGCATCCACTAATCGACATTCAAGCCCAACTCTCATTTGCTCTTAGCCATGGTTAACTACCAAGTTCCACCACCATGTCCTTAAGAAAAGGAAACTCGAAGCGCATAAAAAAAAATTATAGTTCTCAAGAGTTACGTCTTTGAAACCTCTAATTGAGCAATAAAGTATAATGACAATAAACCCAATCACTAAACTATCTATGCTGGCCAAGAATGAATGTGAATTCCACCAGATGTGCTACAACTATCAATTCACATCTCAGTATTGTATGGATAAAAAAAGAGAAATACCTAGCCAAACGGAGGGATATCTATCAAAACCCGCCAATCAAAAATTTCGAAAAAAAGAGCAGGGGATTTGACATAAAGGTAGATAGTCCTATACTTCACCCTCCTTACAGATTGTTGATGGCACGGAGGCATCCACAAATATCGACGAGGAGGCGGTAGCAAGAAGCTAACCTATCAACGACATCCAAAGTTACTATTATACGACGACAAAGGGTCAGAGGTGAGGACAAGAAAGATTGAGCCTTAGTCCGAAACGGGAAGAAGGGATAGGATTTAGCCTGCATAGCCAAATCGGCACTAGCCTGGTTGAAACGTAACTAACTCAACATAAACGAGGCTGGGTCGACTGGATCGGATCTAACTAGAAAAGATGGAGGGGCGGGGTAGGGTAGAAAAACAGGGTAAGGGGAATAGGGGCCCCGAGGTTAAAAGGCTCAGTCTAATCCAAAACACTCCCAGCTAGGTCTAATCTGATTGAACCGGGTTGAGGGGATTACAGGTAGAAGCGCTCTCTCACTCTAGTGTAATTAGTACAAAAATTCCATATGCACAAAAAGTTTTTATATAAAAAATACTAATGTGGTTGTAATAATTTATATTACAAACATTTATTTATTCATAATATCTTTTATTAATATAAAAGTTGATCATTTTGCTACTTTTACTCTAATCACAACATGTGTTTGCATAAATTTTTTACTATAATTTATATTGTCCTTTGACACGTGCCATCTATTTGGCAATTAAAATTTTACCTCATAGTAATATGATTTTAATCAATTTTAAAATTGTAGAAATCTTCAAAATAATATCGTAATCCTCATTAATTTTTTAGAAATATTATTATAATAAAATTCCTACTATACCTAAAATCAACCTAATATTATTAATTTTTTAGAAATATCATAGTCTTTTCCAAGTGATTGACCTGAGGGCGCTAACTGGCGTAGACTGCTTATAATAGCGATACGGAGGAGCCACATAGGTACCATACCTTAGAGACTTGTATCCCGGTTTAGATTGCAAGTTCTGAGGTGGCTGAGCCTAATTCTTCCACAATAATTTTGGATTATTCTTCTACCCGGGATTGTATGTTTGCGCAAAAAGATTCCTTTGGTTTTGTGTAGGAGGTTACTGTTGGATGTATTAGGCCAATTAAACTTGGCCGTAGTACACATTCTTCATGACAACAATTTGATAACAATCCTCCATTTTGTGCCCGTCACATTGGCAAAAGCTGCAAGTGAAAAATATAATTGGAGTCGCCACCGCATTCACCCTCTCAACTTCCATTACATCAATTTTCTTTCGTAAGGCAATGACTTTTGCCCTCTACTCTTCGTCTTCATTAAGGTGATAAATACCTCCTTTAGTTGGAATATCCTTTGCGAACGATGAATTGAAAACTCTGAGCGGTGAACTCTTCCAAGTTTGAAATTCATTGATTAGATCCTCGAAGAATTGTCAAATATCCGAGGTGCTCTTTTGAAAAGATTTTTACCACACATGGAGAAAATCGGTTGCCTGAGTTGAATACTCAAAGATATGTGAAAGAATTTGACCAACCACTACTTGTCGTAATTGTGGTGGGGACATGTAAGAAGCAAGTCCTTGAAACTTTTCCAAATTTGGAAAAGTTTCTTAGACGGAAGAGTGGTGAATTGGGAGATGCATTCTTAATATTTGACTGTTTGATGATGTGTGAAGAATTTACTCAAGAACACTTTTTGCATTTCATCCCAAGTGCCAATAGAATAAGGAGTAACGGAATTGAATTAAGCGTTTGCCTTACTTTTGACAATGCACGATTGCATGCACCTTTTCAATGGTTGAAGTAAGTTTTCAACATGGAGATGAAGGGGATTCATAAGCGGGGGTACCGGATGATGAACGAGAGGAGGCAGTGGTTGATTCATGGAAATATAATCTTGAACCAATATCCATTGAGCAGGGAAAAATCCAAGTGGATTCCCTGAAGGATTTTGGTGACCGGCCGCGGGAGGCAACTAACCGTAAGGATTAGGAGGAGTGAGAAGATTATTGGGAAATTTTTCACTACTGGGATAGTTAAATCCCGATAGAGGATTATGTTCATCATCACAATGATTACTCATTAGGATCGGTGTTGATGAACTTGCTTCGGTCTTATTTTAAAAGTCGGTTCCATAAATGTATAAGAGGTGAAATTTTGAACTCCGATTAATTACACGCTATGGGAATTTATTTGTTTATTTATTCAAATTCGACTGAAAGATTGGCGATTTGAAATTCTTAGCACTCTGTTGCAAGAGGAGTCTTCGGTAATGGCGCAAAAAACTTGACTGGATATATAATGTGCAGATTTCCACTTAGCAAATGTAATAAAGTAATGCATAGTTTTTTCGGTAAGAACATCAAGTATCTATCTCTCAATGGCTCCTATGTGTAGCGGAAATCTTTAGAAATCCTACGAATGTTCAAATCGCCCTGTCCTAACGTATTAATTTGTTTAATTTTTTTTTATAAAAACTAAATTAATTATACTCCTATTTTCTCCTTAATTATCCCGATGCAAGAGGTCGTTTGCGCTAAAACCAATGCAATAATTTAATGAATGAAAACGTACAAATAGTAACAATAAAAATCTTACCTATGACAGGAAATTCAATATATTAGTTTTTGCCCCAATTACCCTTAATGATGAGTTTCAATTGAGTTAGTCTAAAAAATCTCAGAGCATTTATTATCTAATTAATTTCAATCTAGTGTACCATTAGGAGTGTGTCATACTTCATAACTATGCCTATATGATTTCTAAGTTACCTTATATAGATTCAAAAATCTTAAACTTTTAAACTCAAACAATATTTCTGATCAAGAATCCCCTAAATGATAAGTATTCACTAGATTTATCTAGAAAGTCACGGACATTTCTTATCTGATTTATCTCGACCTAGTGTGCTATCGGCAGCGTGTCAAACTCTACAACTACACCTATGCGATTTCTAAATTACTTCCGATAGGTTTGAAAACCCTATATTTTCTAAGTCAATTGTCCCACCTTAAAATTTAGAGAAATCATTCTCATCAATTATGGTGTTCAGGGGTTTTGACTAACATATTTTCATTTTTTAGAGAAGATCAAATCTAGCCTAACATACCAAAAGTAAATATTACAATTTGAAATTTAAAGCAAGAAAAATTAAATATTACAAGATTTAAATTAAAACATGAAAATGATACATTGCAATAATTAAAACAAGACACAAAAATATAAACATGGTAATTAATTAAAAATAATAATTATAATAAAAATCTTGAAAGTTAAACAACTTGATAAAAATAAGAAATTAATAACTTACAACGCTGATGAAATAAAATTAGTGCAATGCTTGTGTATGGAAAACTTCACCAAAAATAAGCTGCAATCAACCCCATAGCTTTTTTGATCTTCAACCCCAAAAATTAAGAAGAAAAATAAAAGAAGGAGGAAAAAACTATTATAGTGAGAAGATAGAGAAAAAGAAGAAGAAAACTATTGTCTTTGAGATTGAATGTTTGTTTGGTCATAAACACCATAACCCCTCCTTTTTCCAACATAAACAAGACCTTTTTGGTGGGTTTCACCAAGTTTATAGCCATAAGCCATGAAATTAGGGAGAAGGGTGGAGTGTGATTAATGCAAGAGTTGTTGATTCTTAAACATAATATAAACCCAAGACTTCGATCGATCGGAAGTATGGTCCGATCGATCAGAGACCTTTGATTTTGAATTTCAACGTAATATTCCATAATTCTAAACAATACCGAGCATATCTCAAACTAGTCGTCACAATATTTACTAGTCAATACTGAAATAAAACATATATCATACATAACATAAAAGAGGTATAATGCGATAGAACATAATCCAGAGGTCTTATTATCATATTTTTTGCCTTACATAATTATTCAAAACAAATGAAAACATCATATTGGCTAATGGCCTACAACTAACTGAAATGAAATAACAGAAATAAAAAAACTGAAATGAAATAAAAAAAACCATCCCCGAGCGAGGCTTGACCTGTCCTATCTCAAACCTAATGACTCCCAGCTCCTTATTCTACTTGGCATTTTTATGCAAAAAGAATAGTAGGAAAAACCAATAAAGTAAGCACGAGTCAGAAATATATTATGTCTATGGAAGTAACAATGATATTAAACATGTAATGAAAAGTGAGCATATGAGAATAAATAGTCATGTTTCTGTACTTATTCATTATAATATCAACTCAACGTGATTAATTGTAAACATGTATTCTACAATCGACAACAAATATATAGAACATAATGGGATACCTATCCTCCCAATTGGATTACCTATCCTTTCGAACCTTTACGCATAAAGATATTGCTGGCGAAGTATTTTTATTTCTCCCACATCCTACATAATTGCAGGGAGTGTCTTAATTTCTCCTACAACCTACACAATTAGACATCTAGATTTTCGAGATCGTCGACTACTACAATTGTCAGAGAGTGTTTTTGCTTCTCTCACGGCCTACACAATTATCGGGAAGCGTCTCTATCTCTCCCACTGCCTACACAAATACTAGGGAGTATCTCTGTATTTCCCACAACCTACACTACTGCTAGGGAGTATTTCTGTCTCTTCCACGATCTACACTGATAAGTCGTACCCTAGAGTGTACACACCTCAAAAGCCAAAACCGACTACTACCACAATGAACCTCGGACTATGGCTTTCGTGGCTTATAACCAATATGACATACCTTGGAATATACATCTTCCAATGCCTATAATAATCCCAACAATCATATATAGGCATATGACTCGCATTATATTTACCACCGAATGTTTATATTTGTATACAATTCGAACACTTTTTAACATATATAACATGTTTAATTCAAGGTCCACAAGGCCTACAACACATCTCACATTCGAACATCTAAACTTTTGAAGCTATCGATCACCAGAATTGTCGGAGAGTGTTTATGTTTTTCCCACAGCCTACACAACTGCCGGATCCCATGGCCTACACAAATGCTAGGGAGTATATTTGTCTCTCATACGGCCTACACTACTGTTAAGGAGTATTTCTGTCTCCTTAATGGCCCACAATGATAAGTCATGCCTTAGGGTATACATAACTCGAATGCCTAAACTAACTACTACCACAATGAACCTCAGACTATATCTTCCAAGAACTACAACCAATATAACTTGCCTTGGAATATACATCTTCCAAGGCTTACAACAATCACAACAACTATGCATAGGCATATAACTCACATTTTATTTACAACTGGAAGTTTATATTTGTATACAATTCAAACACTTTTTAACATATATAACATGTTTAATTCAAGGTCTACAAGGCTTACAACACTTCTTACTACATCACAACAATAATACTCGTCTCAAATGCCAAAGGCTTGTATTTTAATGAACTACTGGAAAATTTTGGGAAATGTTTTCCTATCAAAATAGGTATTATTGGTAAGCCCATTCAATTATCTTTCTAATCATTCAAGCAGAGCTTAATTCCAAAATTTCCAGAGAGAGTTATGACCTTTTTTGTAAAAGGGTGCAAAACTATATGTAGCATAATCGTCCGAACAGTTCAACCCCTACCGTTGGAATGGTGGAACCATTTGAACGGATCAAAAATACAGTTCGAATGGTATCTCTTTACCAAAACAATTGTGATAGGTGAACAACAGTTCCGAAAAAGACAAAACCCTATTTTCTACAAACTATACTCAGAGAACGAATTCTAAATCAGTTAATTTAATAGCATAAAACTCGATTTTTGCTACGTACCTTTTTTAATTCGAATAATCATTCTCGGAAAGCTCGTTGATGAAACCCTAGGTCACCATCCCCCAATACGACGAAGGCGGCGAGATGAGTTCGGATCCACTTCAAGTTTGCCAATTGGATTGGTTCTCCTCCATGGCTGATTGGATTTTTGTGGTGAGAACCCTATGTCTCCCTCCCTTATTTATCCCTCTGTGTGTTTTGACTATGTACGTAATGATAAAGAATGTAAGGGGTTGGGAGAGAGAGGTAATTAGTTTTTCAGTTTCACTATTTGTTTATTACCACTTTAATCACAGGGACTTCTATTCAATTTCAGCTACTTCATAATTTATTGTCTCATCGATTTGTTGGCTTATAATTTTCAGGTTTCTGTATTCAAAATTTTTTTATAATTACAAATTCCTGACAAATTTTTGCAATAGCTATTTTGGCCTTGGTGACATCTTTTTCATGAAACGCACATAAAAATAAATAATACCAAAAAATAGTGCAGTATGTGCGTTAAATATCAAATACTGTAAGTTATTACTCAGGTTTACAACTATTATTTTATACAATTTTATGCCCTAATTTTTTAATGATGATATTTTCTCTTATTTTGAGTTTTGTAGTATTTCAAATATAAGTAAAAACTATAGAAATTATTAAATATGTTACTTTTCTTAAATTTTTGGGCCATGTTTAGTAATTTTTAAAAGTATGAGAACTATTATGTCAATGAATTGTGGGAATAAAAAAGAATTACTATTGAACTATGAGAACTATTGTTGTGATTATCCATAATAACTCTTCTCGCTTAATTGAGGTCTCGGATTCAAATATCAGGAATGCAGTTGTGTTAAATATTGGTAGGAAGAGCTTTACCATTATTTGTGGTCCTTTCCGGCTTGAATCCAGATTTGTCAGAGCCCAACGTGGTTTCCAGATACTGGATAGTTATATAAAAAAAATTAATTATCCCTAATAACTTTAAAAGAATATATTGGATAAGTAGTGATATATTTGCTTTGTTAAACACATTATTATTGGTTTTTTGTCTAAATTACCAACTAAAATAGTTGTAATTTTGTAATAGTTATACAATATTTTCGAATTATAAAATAAAAAAAAATTAGATTAGATACTTTTATAATAAAATTGGATAATAATTTCCTATGTTACATGTTTCAGAATTCCTGGGACAAATGAATAGGGCCTTAGGTTAAAGAAACAGTTTAAATCACTTTCTTTTGATAATCATCAATCCGCATCATTCTGGATTTTTTCGGGGTAGTATATCATTCAAGATTTAACTATAGGGAATTCAATAATTAAAGTTTTGTCTGAAAAGAAAATAGCTCAACTCATTGTATCTAAGAAAATTTATCCAACCACCATCAACTAAAAGTTATTGGGTAATCCATGTAATGTCTTTCACCATCACTAATACGAGTGATGAGACATGAAGATTGGAAATAATTCTCTGTACTGTTTATTGATTA
This sequence comes from Embelia ribes, assembly GCA_001753735.1. Lineage (NCBI taxonomy): Eukaryota > Viridiplantae > Streptophyta > Magnoliopsida > Ericales > Primulaceae > Embelia > Embelia ribes. The sequence continues at coordinate 10,835 of MKEJ01059301.1, forward strand.
ATCCATTAAAGTTCTCATTCTTTCTCCTTATTGAGCAACTTTTAGCCTACTTGGGCGCAAAGAATCTTAGGCCTTTCGATAAAAGCCTACCGTTTGAGATTGGACTACTTAAATTTCAGATCTCTCAGTACTTCAAAATTTAAGAATTTTAATTTTCGTCATTAATTTTTAATTTAACATATAATTTTTTGGCACTGACGGTCAACTGGGGGCAGGCCCTTTATGGTGGACCTTCATGAGCATGTTTTCCACTGGATGTATGTGGTTTAGAGTCATTAGAAAATTAATGCTATAAGTGAAAAGGTCCCATCTTTAACATATGCTTTCAAATGATAAAGGGTCTACATGTGTACGTTCTACTACTTTATATATAAATGCAACGAGGCAAGGGCAAAAAGTGAAACATAATGGTTTTGGCCAAAATGTAACTGGCATATTTTCGCAATCATATGGTGTAAGTGATAAAATGAATGTCATATATATGTATATTCACAAACTTTACTTCTTAAATTGTACTGTGAGAGTCAAGTCTATTAATCACAAACCATTTTTGTTTGTGATTATCTTTCAATTATTTCTTCAATAAAAGGTAGGTAAAAAAGTTTACATTACCAAAGCTAGTACTATCTACTTTTATATAAACTAAAAGACAAACTTGACTAGTTAAGTATTTTTTTGATTATGCCTTCTGCAAATACATATGTTCTGAAATAATTCATCTACATTAATATATATAGTCATGTACTTGATGAAAAAGTACTTATTATCACCGCCCTTGACCAGTCGATCGGAAAATGTTCAGGATCAACTTTTCACAAAACAAATTCTATTTACCTATTAAATTTCAATGCTTGTGAACAAAACATATTTCCATGAGTGTAGTCTATAGTTTATTTATAAATGACTCGATTCATTTAAATTTTAGACCATCATTTGATCAAGCACTCGAATATTGTTGATAATTTTTTAAGCTATTTTTACAGCAAGAAAATTTTTTAAGCTATTTTTACAGCAAGAAAGATTATTATTTTTTAGTTGTGCATCTGGATGATATTAAAATTGAACTCCTAACAATGAAACTACATTTTCCGCCTTCCATTAAGGCAAATAAAAAAAAAATTAATATTTACAGAAATTCTAGAAATCATATATCTAAGAATTTGCTCCTCCAACGTAAGTGAGTGTTATTAACCCGTCTTTGTGACGATTTCCTCCTTCATGCCAATAAGAAGAAGAAGAAGAAGGTATTCAAGGATCATTATCTCCATGCAACAAGATCATTGATTTAAGGATTAACTCTATTGTGTTCAAGTATATGGATGACAATTTATCATTTCCAAACTAGTACTAGGAGAGACCTTTAGCTTCTTACGATTCTGTTGCTGGTGATCTACTCGATTCGGGAAGCCTTCAAAAATAACCAACTTCTGATTTTGTTGGTCTTCTTTATACAAAAAATCTTTTGGTACCTCAAACTGCGGAGGTTGAATCGAATTTCATATACTCACCTATTCATGTAGAGTCTTTAAGTGATGAAGAAGAGGATGGAGGAATCGAGAAATTAAACACTAACCATCATTCTTTCAAAGGAAAACGGTGTATTGGAAGTTAGCATAATCTTCCCAATACTTCTTCTAAGGAACAAGCAAGCACTAATAAATCTTCAATGAGTCAAGTTGATGAAAATGTGTAAAAAATGCCCAACCAATCAAATGTAGGTATGAATTCGTCTTGGATATCTAAAATGAGATCTTCAATCAACGATAAGGGTAAATTTGTATATGTTAAGAAATTTATTATAAACTCTCTTGAAGTTGAGAAACATGTAAATGGTGCATACATAATTCCCAAAATTATTTCTGACAATGATTTTGGAAACATACTTTGGTGGACTATTTTCTTGATCATAGCTTGCCTCACTTTCAAGTAAAATATTGAGCTGAACAATTATGGAGTAAAGTTGTCATAGAAATTATAACTACGGAAAGTGAAATTTTCATCTTTAGGATCAATAATGGAGTAACTGTTTTTGAAATTCTAGAAAATTGACCTTATCATTTTGGTGGTAAGCTTTTAATGTGAATGTTGGTGCCCGGGCATGAAGCTAACTAAGGTTGAGTTTGAAAATATTCATCTATGATTTAAGTTTTACAATGTACCTCTTGATTTGTGGACAGAAGATGGTACGAGTTACTTGGAAGGCATAATTGAAAAATCTTTGTATGTGGATGAACAAATTTGATCAAAAAATCATCAAAATTATGCTAGACTTTGTATTGAAGTGCCGATAGGTAAGGAAATTCCAAAATTCATTAAGGTGGATTTGGGATATTGCGATTCTATTGAAATTCGAGTTGAAGTCCATTCGATTCCAAGAAAGTGTGAATATTGCAAGGTTTTTTGTCATAATTCGAGAAATTGCCCAACAAAGAAAAAATTCAAAGGGTTCATTCTAAGCAAATTTGGAAGGCCAAAAGTGATCAAGGAGTAAGTAAAAAGATGGTAAATGGGTTGAGGTCAAGAATGGAAAATCTCAAAAGAACACGCTCAGTCCTACTAGCNNNNGTACTTGTGGGGATGACGATTAGGAGTCGCCCATCCCACATACCATTAGTGAAGGAGGTGATGATATGAAGAATCTCGACACATCTAATTACTTAAATGAAGGGTTTGATTCACTTCTTGAGAGAATAACCCGTCTCTTAGAATAATGTGAGAACTTTAAAATTACTCGTAAATGGACTAAAGAGGATAAGAGGAAAATGCTGAAAAACAAGCTTCATAGTATGCAATTGGACAGAAGCAAAGACACTAGCTAGGGTCTTGGGTCTTCGGTATAGTTTATTTGTTTACCTATCCTCTCAGGTTGTGAGACTTAATCTTATGTTAAGGATAGACTTTCGTTTAACTTCTATCCTTCTGGAAAACTTAGTTTTTTGCTTGATTTTAAAGTCTAGCCGCGTCAATTGAATTGTCATTGTTAGTTGGCTTTCTTTAGCCGCGAAGATGACTTCGTATTTCAGTTAATTAAGTAACTTTGTTGCCTTTGGGCTTGTTTGCAACTTCTTTGCATATCGTGTTTTTTTGTTATAAAATCTATAATTTCCAAAAAAATAAAAATAAAAACATCAGTAGATACTTGGTTACAAAATTCATAACCATGCACTTCTATTTAGGAAAAAATAAGAAAAAAAAAACAGAAGAAAAATTTTGCTCCACTTAAAAGCCTATGATGAGGACATTTTTATTTATTATTTTTTATTCTTTTAATTTTGGTTAATTTTGTTTGAGAGATTTGATTGTATTTGATTTGATTAGATTTTTATTTTATTGTTAGTGAAAATGACGAGGAGAAACTTATCCATGAATCAACTACTAAAATTGGTGAAAATTATCCACTTAGCGAGAAGCAAGCACGAAATATGGTAAGAGATGAAATGGGACAAGATATTCAAGTTTCCGTATTAGTAGGTGATAAAGATAGTGAACAAAAAGTGGATATGGGAGTAGATAAGGTCATTGACGATGCTTTAGAAAATGATTCAGTTGATAATAAATTGGTTGCTAGTAGTATTGTTTTAATGCTTTCGTCGGATTTTCTTGATCCTTACTTTTTAGTTCTAGACAAGCAATTTGATATGGGTAGTTTGTTGCGGAAAGTGTGCAAAATTGAAGGCCAACTTGTATTAAGTGAAAAAGACTTCTGAAAGGTGCATGTCAAACCGTGGTGCAATTATATTGACCCTTTTTGGGTTGGTTCTTTTTCCATTCGAGTGAAGGAGAAACAACTCCTCTCAATTTTTGTAGGACGTTGACATAAATTACGTGCTTGGTCGTCTAATCGGAAAGTCAAGTTCAAGCGGATATGTCGTGTTAAAGCTATGCAAGACCATGGTATCTATGCTCGAATCTATGGTCATCTTCCCAAGTTTAGGTGTTGAGTTTGTGGATGGAAAAAGTTTTCTTGGTGTGCCCATAGATCGCCGAAATTTGAAAACTCAAGGTCGAGTTTCGTCAAGGAAAAGGAGGAGGATGCGGAAAAACAAATTTCAATTTCTCACTTTACGGAAGCAATGGAAAGGCAGCGGGTTTTGTGGGAATGCTATTAGGGCTAGCAATTACTAATGAAACAGGTTGCACGTATATATCACAACAAACAACAAAATTTTAACATACTTATTCTCTTTGAATCGTAGCATGTATATTATAAGGAGTCCTCAAACTCATCCGAGTTCGGTGCTTCTCTCCCTTGGCCATCCATTTGCATCAGGACCTATGCTTATTAGTAAAGCGGATCTAACTCATGGTTCAAGAGGGTGAGACACCTCAAAAGTAAGTAGGTAACTAAGACTCAAACCTCGACTCGTAAATAATCGGCACGATGCCCATCTCCTATCTTAAAAGAACATCTAAATAGATCCCCAAACTATGTGTCTGAGATTATAAAATCAAGTATCAAAGATTGGTCAAGTTGCTCTTTCTTTTCATCTTCTTTTGTTGCAATTTAACTCTTTAACCAAAAGTACAGAAAAATATAACTAATTGTACATAAGCTACACCACTATAGACCAAAAAAGGCACAATACAAAATAGTTTCAGATTATCTGTTAAAATTCCCTTTTTCACCCATTAAAGTAGATTTGTAGTAGATTCAACCCTTAAAACACAAAAAACATGTCGGTACCATGTTGTTCACTAATGAATAACAGGTTTCAGGGGATGAGCTCTCACTTTTGTCAAATCTAGACTCGCATCCAGCTCTTCATCAAGTTCCCCAACAATGCTTCTGCAGAAGACGAAAAAACAACAGCATTAAACCATGCGACAAAGAAAATAAAGGAAACAATTGGCAACTAGTTACAAACTGAAATCCATCAAATTCTGCATACATGTTGTCTCCTCTTATGATGTAGAGACCTAATACAAGCTGTTGTACACCCTCCTGAAAATAGAAACAAAATTAGTTCAATAAGAACCCGTGAAAGGTAAACAAAGTTGAACAACTAAACAATTTAGAAATCTAACTTGAAAATTTCATCAAAAGGGGGAGTGAAGATATTAACATGACTTTACAATTGCAAGATATAGTATGTGAACTAGCCGAAATAATATGGCCAACTAAGTTCATACGGATGATCACTCAATTTCAAGATGTAGCACGCTCCCATCCAACAGTGGAAACAAAAAAAAGAACAAAAATGGAGGGAAAAAAAGTCATGGGAAGGAAGCAAGACATTAAGGGACAAAAACACCTCCAAACCATGGTGACATGACCCACAAACATATTTACAGGAACAGAAAAGGAATTAAAAAACGAGAAACAATTCTTACTCTAGTAGAGTAAACACGTTCATGGGATTCATCGAGAATGATATTTGTAGCCTGGTCAAACCCTTTCAAAATCCCCTAAAGAGAAAATGAAACAGTCAGTGCACAACAAACCAAATAATTTTCATGAGGGTAGCTTGAAGCTCATTTAAACTCACCACTATATTGCGGCCATCATTTGTGACGACAGATATTGTTTCTGCAAAACAAAACTCAAAAGTATACAAAATATCAGTGGAAAAAGAAGCCATGCATCTAAAATATATGGCTCATTAAGCAAACAAGTGTACCGATTTTGGAGCAGGTCAATATAGAAGTGTGGAGCATTAAGGCCATGTGCAATCATATAGTCTTTTTGGGTGTTTGGTTAATGAATTTATTGAGATAGGCGTAAAAGATTCTTACGATCAACAAGAGACTCAAGTCCCGGGCCAGCTGACATTCTGAAACCTCAATATGAAGATAAATCTCTGAAAGTTAGATGCCCACCTCCACAAAGCTTGCTGCAAGAAGCAAGAACTAAAATTTACAAGTTTTGCGACATACAGTACCATCCAAACCACACTCATTTCGTTAAAATGTCATTTATTTGTATGTCCCGAAAACCAAAAATCAAAACAGATAAGAAAACCATGATAAGCAGAAAAGATTAAAAGCCACCATATGACAGTTACTTAATGCTAGGAGTAGATATGGAAACACAGAATAATTTAAAGTAGTTAAACTCAATAACAGTTATAAAAAGTTGGTTTCCCATAGTGGACAAAATAAGTTGAATGGAGAGAGTATTATTCGTTTCGTCATTTCCCATTTTCCCTACATTTGTAAGGCCACATTTCCCGCTTCCATTTCCTGCATCGTTTCCCTCATCCATTTTCCTTCCCGACAACAATGGTTTGAAGTACAGCTACTAAATTTAGAAGTTTAAAATACATACATACATGGTTGTCAATATTGTCGATATACAATACGCATCGATTCACAGCCTCTCCGTGTGTATCGTAGAGGTGTATCGAAAATTTTTAAAAATCGTTTGATACAGAAGATGAATCGAACGATACAGATATGTATCATATCGGAAACGATATAACGATATTTTTAATTATTTCGAAAATAAAATATTTAAAGGAAATTAACTAAATAAGGAAAGTTAAATATCAATTTCTCATCCAAATCACAGCATTCATATCTTAATTTGTTCAATTAACTCATATTTTGAAAAACCCTCGTCTCTTTCCCAAAAAAGTCACCGAGAAGTTCTCTTTTTATTCTGTGCGATTGTGGTCTATGTATGTATATGTGTGTCATATATGTATATGATTATATAAGTAATATGTTGTATAAGTAATATGTTGTATAGAAATCAGTTTATGTGTATAATGTATTTATATAATATATGTAAGTTATACTATTAAGTACATATATATATAATAAAGTATATAACTAATA
>MKEJ01059302.1:0-10771 GCA_001753735.1 Embelia ribes
GCATTCGAAATATTTAGGTAACAGGTACCAAAATATAATTTCCATCTACATAAAAAAATATATATATTCCCACCATCCACAAATAATTATCCACGATTTTAATTTTTGGCGCCCAACAAAATTTGTCAACTTCTATTTCTGAAAATTGTCGTTCATAATTTCAAGGAACCCTCATAATGGTGGATTTAGAAATTCATAAAATTAAATGTAGAAAGCTTGTTTTTTAACTTCGTGTAAATTATATGGCAGTCAAGCTTGATCTATAACTTTTTGACCGAGGAAGTAATTTTTTTATTTATATAATACGACGAAACGAGCCCACATTTTATATTATGGGAACTGAAATGTCCATCTTAAGAGTATTCACACCCTTCTTTCTTAACGCCAAATTAAATTTCTCATTTAATTACTGATTTAATAAATCTTAGAATGGAAATATTTAACAGTGGTATTTTCATTTTTAAAATTACAAAGATAAAATATATTTTTGAGTGCGAAAACTGAGTATTGAGATCTCTCTATTAATAGTACCTTTTTCACAAATAATATAAAGTTGAAGTTTAGATTAAGGGAAAAACTTAATTTTATATTATATTGTATGAAATATAATTATTTTAATACATTTAGCACTTGTTCGGAAAGAAAGGCACGTGCAATTTCTAAAATAATTTCGTTGAGAGATATGAATTTTAGAAAGTCTCATTTAGAAATTAAATCTAAAAGATTGGCGCGAATGTTCTAATACTTGTGGGTCGAAAACGCAGTTTATGAAATAGTAGAGGCCTAAAATATAATTTATTAAATTTAAGCATCAGGGTTTAAGAATAAGAAGGCCGAGGTTGGACACAGGCGCCTCCCATACGGAGAGAGAGCGAGAGCGAGAGCGAGAGAGAGAGATGAGGCTCCTGACGCACAACATGCTCTCGTCCAACATCAAAGGCGTAACCAACGGCTTCCCACTCTTGATCGAACCCACCAAGATTGTCGAGAAGCAGGTCGACTTCAACCCCGATTTTCTCAAGAACATGTTCCTCAAGGTCGACTGGAAGGCCCTTGTTGGGGCCTCACGCGCCCTCGGGTATACCGAGCTCCAGGAGGAAGTCGACGCGGGAGCTCTCGAGTCGGAGGATTTCCTGCGGCGGTTCCACCGGGCCCTCCTGGAGCTCCACGTGGAGGAGGGCGCCCTCGTGTGCCCCGAGACCGGACGGAGATTCCCCGTTAATAAGGGTATCCCCAATATGCTCCTCCATGAGGACGAAGTCTGAAAAGTTTTCAATTTGGGTTAATTAGGAGGACTTGGTCTGAAAAGTTTTCGATTTGGGTTAATTGGGGTTTTGTGATTTGGTTGTAATCTTGTGCTAATTTGGATTGGGAAGCTTGATTGTGAAGGCTATGCATGAATGAAAGCTATTTTCTTTTAATTATCTTTGTGGTTATGGATCTAATGCTTGTAAGAAAACATAATTGCATTTATTTTATAATTAAATTCCTAGAAATTGTTTTAGGGTATATAGTACCAATAAGATACTAATTTGGATCATTTGTGTGAATTTGATGTGTTCCCGATTTCATCTCTGATCTTTTCTTTCTAGTCTTACGACACATGCTTTAAATATACTGATTATATGTTCATTTGTATCCTTTGCATTGTAGTCCAATTCCTGGTCGCCAAGTAGGAATGGATAAGAAAGTACTTTTTCTAGTTATAAAACAACTGATCTATAGAGGTCAGCTAGGCTGTGGTCATGTATGTTGCTATCATGTTGCACATTTTCGATATATGGCGTGACCGGGCAAACCCAAATAGAGCGAACTGATTGTGGGTTTTAGTCTTTTGGCAATCTCTGCAAATAATGAAGTAAAGGAAAATTTTTGTCACTGATCTTGGGCATTGAGGAAAGCTAAAACAACCATCATGATCTTGCAAAATCATTCTGACTTGTATAAATGGATGACTGGAGGACAAAGCAGATAGAATTCCTCATGAATGATATTCAAACAAATTGGTAACTGAGCAAGGTCATATCTTTCTGCAAACTTGAATATCAATAGATGAAAGATATAATAACAAAATTTATATTCATGAATAATCCTCAAGGCTTACGCCGCCAGGTGACACTGCACATCTATCCTTAAATCGAATGTTGGAAGTGACAGAAGTCTGGAACTAGTCTTCATTGTTGATTCTTCTCTGTTGATGTTATACAAACAGAAGTGTACAGGCCTTAGACGTCAGATATTATCCTGCCACGTAATTCATATATATTTTCTGCACAGAGTATTCTGTTTCCGCAGCATTTGTCTTCCACAGATTCAACTTTTTTCTTTACGTGGGGTCTCAGAAGGGGATTGAGGAACACCAAAGACCCAGTCCAGAACATTCAAATACTTGGATCGGAAAACATCCCTCTCCATTGCATAACAATGCATGATAATTGCAGTTGAAATACTGAAAACCACCACGTCTGCCCTCTTCAATTTCGTTGATGGTGGTAAGTAACCCACATCGGCCAAACATGTGAAGAAGCTCTCAATAGCCCGAGCTAGGCAGTAGAGTGAAATCTCAATTCGCCTGCTTTTCTTCTCAATCGCTAAGGCGAGACCAGTTGGAAACTGCTCAGATGAAAAGAAAAACAATAAAATTCATAAAAAAATGCAGGACCAGTATTTTCCTTTACCAAGCTGGTGGAAAATGAAGGGGCATTGGGGTTTACCGTTCCAATTGCCACCATTGGGATGTTACATCTCTTAAACAGCCTGAAGAGGAAGCATGTCCACATCCTAAAACAAAAGTAATGTCAGATTACTAAGTGTCATTTATATAATAATTCTTAGCCTCAATCTTTGGTTTAGCAACTATACATGTTTGATATTCTTTTAGAAGCATGGTTCTCAGTCTCACATCTTCTACCAACTGTGTGGAGATGAGCAACAAGATTGATATTGCTAAGGACAACATTCCATAAGAAAAAGAGAAGGAAGAGCCAATGCTTACCATGCTGATGAGCAGTACATGGACAGAAACAAACTAGACCTTGCAGTACCAAAAAGTCCTTTCCCCAGAATCGTGTAAGGTCTGCAGGTTGAATAAAATGTAAAAAATTTTAATCTTTGCAAGTATAAAGTTCATGATCAACATAATAGCTTTTATCGGTCAACAAGGATATCTCATCTAAGCAAATGAGGTCCTCAATAATTTACATTAATGAACCCATGGGAACAGATAAAAGGTCACAATCTTATAACCTTTGACTGTGATTCAGAATAAGCTACAAATGCTGAACAGCAAAATGCTTGACTAAACTACCAGAACTCAAGAATTGGCATTCCAAACAGATCAAAAAGCTATTAGTGCACTAGAGTGGTGATTGGAAGATGGGAAGATATATTTTAGTGCAATGCGACCCAACAAAGTGTCTTTTGCAGATTTTAAGTACCGCAGCCCTCGGTCTTTGAAGCCCAGATTCGATGGATCATCTTTCCTCCAAAACAAGTAGCTATCCATATACTTTCTCACCAACACATGCAAAACAAGGTTACCATTGACTCACGGAAAAAATGGAATGCTGTCAAACTCGTAATCTCATATTTCCTCCAACAATATTCCAAATCCCCTAAAAAAGAATAGACTCGTGAAAGAAAACAAAAGCGTAAAAGTTCAAGTTATTGCTTGAACCTCGTGCCAACTCAATTATAGCTACCAATATGATGCCAAATGACATATCTCCTGTCTTCATTATACAGCTACCATGTTTGTGAAAAGTAATTGAGAAATATACTATATAACAGAGTGAATGCAAAAGAAAAGAAAGACCACCTGTTCAAAAGGCCTTTCCGATGAACTATTAATGCAGGGATCAAATAAACTGGAAGATAAACTGGTAAAGCTCTCTTATACGCTTGGATTAGAAATGAAATGAAATGCCCAATGCACGATTGGTCCCCGTGTATCATCTGCACATGTAATTCAAACTTCATCATGATTCGTGAAAGTAATAATTATTGGACAGCTGCAGTGCTAAAAGAAGCCTCACTCAAGTGAAAATGCTAACTGGCACCCTAGAGTCTGTTAGACCATATATTTATGATACCATACGATATCAGCAAGCCAATATATATTGAATCCAAATGCATAAATTTTGAAGAAAATTACATGCTTTGATAAGGGATCTCCAGTTAAACAATTCGGAGACTGGTTTGAAAGCCCAGGGCACCTGAATCTGTCTCATCAGCCTTCCCCAATCTCTACTCTTTAACATAAGGTTATATATGCATGCATGCATGAGAACTTACTTTTCCCCACCTTCAGAGGTAAGAAGCTTTTATCAATGCCATTGCGTTCTTTAACTACTCAATTGAGAGTAAATTGTCCCACCTCTTGCAGAATAGTATGGTATACTTGGATGTGAAGTTTCAAGACCCAACTTCTTTCTTTTTATGGTACAAAAGATAACTCCCATTTTCAGGGGATAAGTTATAGACATCAATGCCAAAGCTCATACATACCTATTAGGGGAAGGAGAGGAGCCCATTATAAACCTCAAGCTAGATCAATATGTAATCGATGTGGGACAATTTGTTATAAAACTGCCCTCACTAGCGGGTGGGTAAAGGCTCATCAAGTGGATATGGTATACAAGTATGGATATATAGTAAATGGGCAGGTAGAGGCCCATCAAATAGATATAGTAAATGGTTAGGAGGTAAAACCCAACATATTGCCCGCTCCGCTCTAGAACCATGTTAAAGCCTATACACTTCTCACTAAAAGAACTTATTACGGGGAGGAGAGGATCCTATTATAAACAACAGACTAGATCAATACGTAATGGATGTTGGACAATCAGTAGACTCTTAACAGTAATGTAAGAGCACATTGCCACAAGGGGTGAAACCAGTCAAGAACTGCAAGCCTATGGTAAAAGAAAACCAATAAAATTACAAAATCTAGTCAACCCGAATAGAACCAACATAAAAACAACTGGAACACTTACAGAGCAGGGTACTTTCATTTGTGGATCCAGATTAATGTCCACACCAGTTGACTTGTAGTAATTCTCTATCATCTCCAACTTGGTAAATGGCATGCCACATGCTATCTCTTTTACACCTTGTAGGATAGCGAGATCCTTCGCACCATGTTTATTGAGAAAAGACTTGTATGATGGAGGCAAACTCTCCTGCTTCAATATATAAGCAGACCTGAAATATTATTCTTTCCTTCTGTAATGACCTTACCACAAATGAATATAAAGAAAATTTCTTAAGAGGATTCAAGAATTGCTAACTACACATTTCAAAGTAAAACCACAAACAGCGAAAAAAAGTTGGGACCATATTAAATGCTCGAAGCATGAGATAAATAAAATGATGAAAGGTAAACTATGGCTGTCCCAAAGTTGAGTATAAAATGAACTGGAAAGATCTAGAAACGAACAAAGCAAGCAAGCGCATGTCGCATTACCTATCCAAAGAACCTCAATAACCCAATGTTTCAAGTAACAAAAGGGAATAATTCAAACACTAATTAGAGTTGAGACTAAAAACTCCCATATTATTTAATGATTCAAGGCTTCTCTACCTATATAAAAGTTAATGTTTGAACATTATTTATTACAAGTTACAAATGATATCTAATTGTGATGATACGGAATGTTCAATATCTATACTTATTGTAGTTCATTGTACACTATCATTTCTAAACCTAAGAGATCATCTTTATTCTATCTTAAAAAAACTAAAGCAATTTATATTCATCTTATATGAGTGATGACTGAGTGGGGTTGTTGACCAAACTTATTCAGTTAATAACAGTAATTCAACATCATTTACAAAAAGGAAAAAAGAAACTAAAAGAAAAATGGTCTAAAGCAGGGTCAAAGAAGGAAAAGAGAACATACAAAATTTGGGAAGATGAAAGACACATGAGGAATATATCTCCATGAGCCCAAGTAAGTGGTTTGCAAATGTGCCCAAACCTCTTGCTTTTTATTCCACATCGAGATGCAAGGACAGCAGCACGCATAAGGATGTAAATAGCCAAACTTGTGTGTTGTGTGTTGAATCCAGTCAGAAGCATCGACGGTCCTGCAATGGCACCAGCCAACAAAGCTCTCCATTTTGCAGTCCTAAAACAAATGTGCAGTTCAGCAACAAACTCACTAACGAATATAATGAGTAAGATATTGCCCCTCCTTCTAATAGCTTAGATTTATAAATGAGAGCAGGCATAGAGGCATAGAACCTGAATTCAAATTTCACCAAAAAAAGAAGTTAAAAGATTACAAGCATGCAACTCACTAACTCACTAATTTGAGGCCACCAAAGAGGAGACATACTGAAGATTATAGATATATAGTTGTTGCTTCTCTAAAATCTTACGCTTTTAGAAGAGATGGTAACTTATTATCTAACGATAACCAACCAAAAAATGACTCCCCACATAGACCATAGCCTTACCCAGTCACTGGACCAAAAATTTGTATACTATTTTACAAGAACTAGAACCATTTTTAACATTCTTATACACATTTTACCTTTTAATCTTTACGTTGATTCACATCAACTATTCATCTTTAAATGAGAACATTTGGGGCATTAACTTTTAAACTTATTGCTGGAATTGATTTTTGAAGTATAAACTCTGAATTCTAATTAAATGGTGATGCAGCATCAATTTAAACTCATAAAATCCTCAAAATTCAGTTTAAAATGCAACCTATATATTTTGATTTTTATTTTCTTTCTCTGAGAATGGCAAAACTGTAATTGCATAATCACTAACTGCATTGGGAGGGAAAAGCTAGTTGGTTTGGGGCATGCCTGCGGTGTCCTCCAAAAGTAGCTATAATTTCATCGACTGAGACAAAGGTACCAGCAAATGTTCCAAGAAAGAGACCATATCGGAGGGTTTCTTTCACAGCCACTATCAAATCCTCACTTCCCGAAGCCATATTCACCTTCCTGAACCATAAAATTGAATTAAAATGGAAATTCTGCAACACTTAAGTCAAATGGGAGACATTCAAGCACTAAGACTTCCATCTTTTCATGTGCAAACAATGTAATGTTTCACAATAAGCGAAAATGAAGTACAAGAAAACCAAACACAAACCAAAATCTAACCTTTGCCTAAAACAAAATTTAAATTTCCTCAACCACTAGACCCAGATATAGTTTTCTAATTACAAATATACATCTATTACTATGATTACCGAAGCCAACATTTGAACATTGGGGCAGTTATACTTCACTTTCAATACAACCATGAACAATAAGCAAAAACAAACATGCTTCCTCCACAATTCTACATAATCAACCATTTTTTAAGTAATTAACCATTAGACTTCGAATGAAATTTCATTTCTTTCCATTATGCTTTCAAAGGTTGTAACATACTTCGAATTCTTCCAAACAAGTTTAAAAGCTTTTCGAAACACCATTCCCGAAGCAATTCTATCTCCACAATAGCAGGAACCAAAATCCGATACTTAGGGCCATTCTTCACAGTCAAAACAGACACATATTCAAAAAATGAAATCACCATTCTTTGCAAAAAGGGTCTAAAGGAACACAAACTTGTTTCCCAGAAGAAGAGAGTTCAAAACCTCTATTTTTCAATACTTCTCAAACACTTGCTTGGTCAGTATAGACACTTTTGCATTTGAAGTTCCGTTATCAACTTTTATTCATTTAAACCAATCAACAGTGTAGTTAAAAGCTCTAGGCGCTCTTAAGGCACTAAGACCCCTTATCGCCTGAGGTGCTCGGCACCAACCAAGGCGCTCACCTGAGTAATGCAAGACGCTAGATATTTTCTCAATAGAATTGCATAATCTCATGAAACATTTTTTTTAATTTGTGGAAGTATAACTTTTGTTATGGGTGGAGTGGGGTGAGTTCATGGTAGTTTCTGGATATATTTAGTAGCAACCTTTTGCATTTGAAGTTCAGTTACCAACTTTTATTCATTTAAACCAATCAACAGTATTGTTAAAAGCTCTAGGTGCTCTTAAGGCACTAAGACCCCTTATTGTCTGAGGCGCTAGGCATCAACCAAAGCGTTCACCTGAGTAACGCAAGACGCAAGATATTTTCTCAATAGAATTACATAATCTCATGAAACTGTTTTTTTAATATGTGGGAGTATCACTCTTGTTATGGGTGGGGTGGGGTGGGGTGGGGTCATGGTAGCGTCTGAATATATTTATTAGTAACCTTTCAATAGTTTATTTTAGTGATACTTACTTGGCAACTAATAATAAGTGATTCTGACATATCATAAAAATAACATAAACCACAAATATAGATAAAATAAATAGAATAATAGCATAAAGTGAGTAAGGTGCACGCATTAGCTCTTTAAGTGATAGTATTTTAACTCAAGGCGCTCGCCTAGGCATGCCTTAATGACATTCCTCAGCTGGACCCATATAAGGCGCCTTACCTCGCCTGAAAGCATAGGCGAGAATCTGGAGAGCTTTTAATGACACTGACAATAAAAAAGAACAATGGTTAAAGATAGTATTAAAAGCAGAGAGTTCCTAGAAACAAACCTAAACCTAACTTGGAAAGGGCACTCACACCAGTGCTCATAAATGAGCACCTAACCTAAATTTAAGAAACTAAATAATTTAAGAAATTAAATTTAGGGGAATCCTCACTTGGTCCCACCAATATATCTAGTTCAATCGCTAAAAGTTTAGGGTTTGAATACAATGATCTCCTTAAACTAGGGGTATCAAACGCAAAGGCGCAAGCTATGGTCTTAAGTCTTCAGTATAGTTTATTTGTTTACCTATCATTGTGAGACTTAATCATATGTTAATGATAGACTTTTTTTTAACTTCTATACTTACGTAAAACTTCGTCATTTGCTTATTTGTTTAAGGCTAGTCGTGGTAAATGAATTGTCATTGTTAGTCGATTTTCTTTAGCCGCGAAGATGATAATACTTTTAAAGCATGCTTTCTTTATAATTCTAGCTAACAACTTTATATTTTGGTTAGTTGAGTTATTTTTTTCCTTTAGGTTTGTTTGGACATTTATTGTATAAATATCTTGTTTTTTTTAATAAAATATTTAATTTCCGAAAAAAAAGACACTAAAAGAAAAACGATTTATATTTTAGATCATGCACTTATAAAGTGTTCCATTCAAGTTTACGAGCTTGTAAAGTTCACTTTAAAGTATACAACTTACAAAATAATTATAGACTTAAAATTTGCATATTATAGTAAAATTTTATCTCTTAACCACTAAAAATTAATGGCAGACTATTAGTACACGTGGCGTGCCATTTAAATTGGTAAGCTGGATTAATTGAATCACGGAATATTCTTTTTTTCCCCAGTTGTAGAATATTCAACTCAAATTATTACATTATCGCACTTAAATGATGTTTACCTCTGAACTGCTGCCCATTATTCATGTATCAATTCACGTGTACGGACACCTGATTATTTTTATTTATTTTTAGCTAAAATTTTTAAATTTTTTTTTTTTTTTAACTTTAGTATTAAATTAATAATTGAATTTTTTTAATCTAGATTCAGCCACATGCTATGTGCTCTATTATACTTTTCAAACCAGATTTTGATTTCACAAGGAATTAGAATGGCGCGTGAGAAGAAAGCGCGATTATTGGAGCGTGGGCGTAACTGCATTTGAAAGTGATATACAGGGACAAAGGAGTGAGACAATTGTATTCGTGTTCATTATTTTACTTCAATTAGTAATTGACAAAGTGATAAAGACAATTAATCCCACGTCAAATAATTGACCGTGTGATATAAGTATACACGTCAACTTGCGTAATACTCCTAAAAGTTGTTGGTGCCACAGTTTTGTTACAAGGTGAAAAAGTTTGATTTGACCGATTTAATTTGAAAAAATTCATTCGATATTTTATTTTATTTTTTTAGTGAAATAAGTTTTTAAACAGTTTTAAACTCTTATAAAATAAGATAACAAGTAAAATAATGGCATTTCTTTAGTTTTTCAAATTATTAGATTCAAAATAAAATAAAATAAGGTTAGTATGGTATTTTGCAAAACTTTATGAGCAAAAGTGCAATTTTATTTATTTATTCATTTTTTATTTTTTACGTGGAAAGAAAGAGAGATTATTAGAGCATGGAAATTGGCAGATTTGATTGATTACACGTAGGTACGTGAAAAGTAATTTGTTTTAAAAAATATGATAATCTTATTTCAAAATATGATAATTTACTTTATACAATTTAGTAACAATATCAAATTTAATTCATTTAAAAAAAATGAATATATTATGCGACATAATTTCTTATAAAAAGTTATAATACGTTGAATTTAATTTTAATTTAAAGTGTTAGATTTAATATCACCACTCTATTAGAATACAAAATTATTATATTTTGACAAAAAATTATTATATTTTTTAAAACAAAAAACTTCTCTCCACCTACAAAGACAGTGATGTTGAGAAAGGAGTACCGATACAATTGTTTTTGGGGTCATTATTTTACTTTAGTTAATAATTGCCTAAATGGTAAAGTACATAAATACCAAATCATTATTGTCCATATTATATATATCTAATTTTTGTGGCAAATTGCTTTTCCCATCCCCACCCATCACACCCCCTTATGTAGCCCACTTTCCCCCTTCTACAAAATTACAAATTTACTTTTATTCTTTTAATTAATTAAATTTACCCTATTTCTTTTAATTAATTACTATTTTTTTATTTACTTATTTTTATTCTTTTATCTTATTTTTAGTTTAATAATTT
>MKEJ01059305.1:0-11117 GCA_001753735.1 Embelia ribes
ATATTTTGGGTCATTTTTCACACTAAATCCGGTCCCAATAATGCACTATCATCGACTTCCATCCAATAGATAGGAGAACGGCAAGACCTCGAAAGTAGCCATCTCGATAGTTGCATGATAATTATTATTATAAGCGAACTTGATCAAACTAAGATGATTCTTCCATTATCCTCCGAATTCAAGGACACATGCTCGGAGCATATCCTCGAGAGTCTGAATAGTACGCTCCAATTGTCCATCTGTCTGCGGATAAAAAGCTTACCCAACAAAAAAAATTTCCCCAAAGATTCTTAGAAACCTAACCAATACCTTGAAATAAAATGGGAATCTCGATCCAAAACAATCGATACCGAAACCCCGTACAACTGAACGATTTTATTGATGTATAACTGATAGAGTCTTTCAACTGAATCGGTCATACGAATCAAAAAGAAATGTGCAGATTTCATCAAACAATCCAAGAGAACCCAAACGACATTATTTCCTCATCTTGACTTCGTTAAACCAACAATGAAATCTATTGTTATCCATTCCCATTTCCACTCGGGAACTAGCAATGGTTGAAGCAATTCCCCTAGATGCTTGTGCTCAACTTTTACTTGTTGACAAATAAGGTATTGCGATATGAATTCGTCCATTTCCTTCTTCATACAAGGCCACCAAAATTGACGTGAAATGTCATGATATATTTTTGTGCTACTGGGGTGCACGACCAAATGAGAATGATAAGATTCTCATAGAACCTATCACGAATAGAATTGGGCACGAATAAGCGATTTTGAAACAACAAATCTCCATCCTTTGAAAAAGTTCATCTATCAAGGCCATGGTAACTATGGACACGAATTCAATAGGCATCCAATTCATCATCAACATATTGTACCTCGATTACACTTGTGACTAAGATAGGTTGAGCTATGATAGCGAACAAAGTATCTTGACCCTTCCTTTCCATGAATTCTAACCTGAACTCATTTAGTACCCAAAACATCTCCTACTTATCTACCGCAAGGTAAGCAATAGTATACTGAAAATTGCGACTCAATGCATCCGCCACGACATTTGCCTTCCCAGGATGATATTCGAGATCAAAATTATATTTCTCAAGTTACTCAATCCACCTCTTTGCCTCATGTTCAAGTCCCGTTGAGTGAAATGTATTTTAAGGACTTGTGATCTGAATACACCTCAAATATCTCTCCGTAAAGATAGTGTCGCCAATACTTCAATACGAATACTATGTCCCCAAGCTCTAAGTCATGTATCGGCTAATTTTGCTCATGAATCTTCAACTACCTCGAAGCATAAGCAACCACTTTCCCAATCTGCATCAATACACAACCTAGACCCTCCTTAGATGCATCACAGTATACCAAATACTCGAGTCCCCACTCCGGAATAATAAAAATTGGAGCCGAGGTTAGTAAATCCTTCAAACGGATAAATGATTCTTCACATTTAGGACTCCATTCAAACTTGACACCCTTTCAAGTGAGTTTTGTTAAAGGAGCAGTTGAACGCACGAAATGGTGATGATACCCTACAAAGCCTAAGAAGTTCCGAATTTCGAAAATAGATTTCGATCATTCCCAATTGATAATGGCCTTAACTTTAAAAGGATCCACCAAAATAACACCCTCTGATACAACATAACCAACGAATTGAACTTCCCATAGACAGAATTCACACTTAGAAAACTTGGCATAAAACCTACATTCTCGAAGTATCAATAATATGATACGAAGATGTTCAGGATGCACCTCCTCCCACTATGAATAGACAATATGTCATCAATAAACACTACTAGGAAATGATCAAGATATTGATGGAAGACACAATTCATTAGGTCCATAAATGCCGCAGGGGTATTGTGAGACCGAAGGGCATCACGAGAAACTCAAAATGCCCATAATGAGTACGAAACGTTGTCTTTTCAATATCTGCTTCCCGAACTCTGAGTTGATGATACCCCAAGTGTAAATTGATCTTAGAGCAAAATCTCGAACCCCGAAGTTGATCAAAAAGGTCATCAATCCTAGGCAACGGATATTTGTTCTTGACAGTTACCCGATTCAACTTTTGGTAATTAATGCACATCCATATTGACCCATCCTTGTACAAATAATGTCGGAATGCCCCACGGTGATGAACTCGGCCTAATGAATCCCTTCGACTTCAAGTCATTCATTTGTACCACCAACTCCTCCATTTCTTTCTGTGCCAAATGATACGGTACCATTGAAGTAGGCTAAGTACCGAGAATTAGATCAATCATAAACTCCACCTCTCGCAAAGGAGGGAATCCACTAAGATTATCTGCGAACACATAGAGAAAGTCCTAAACGACAAGGGGGGTACTCTACCTCTGAATGCATTTCCTAAAAAAAAGGCTAGCCAAAAGAAAGGATAGGCTAGACCTAGAGCAACGAGTATAGGGAAATTCAATAGAGTATGACCATAATATATCACCTAAATGCCCTCCGAAGTTTGCATAGTGACATGTCTACGCTCACAATCAAATATAACATGAAAGTATTATAGCATATTTATACCTATTATAATATCAAACCTCGACATATCGAAAACAATGAAGTCATATTCAAATATATAATCTGCGATAGAAATCTTGCACCACTGATAGATACTATCCATATAAATAATATCCCCCCCCTCCCCCGCGGGTATCAAAGAAAATGAGCTCCCCTAAACTAGTGATAGGAAGATCTAGTATCATAACAAAGCTATATGCAATAAAAGAAAGAGATGCATCCGTGTCAAATAATGCATGAGCCTAATAGATAGAAAAGGTAAAATACCTCATACAACCCAAGGCTCAGTTACATCCGGTTCCTGAGGTATGGTATAAGCACGAGTATGAGAAGACTGGCCCTGCTGAAATCCCCCACGAGTAGTACTGCCTAGATAACTTCCACTAAATGAACCAATACCCTGACGAACAGATGATGAAGGAGTAGTATGAGATGGTCATAGAGCTATCCCCGAAGATGAATACTGTTGCTGGCCATGGGTGCCAACTGGAGCATGAAAGCTATCTGGACATCTCATCTACATATGGTCCTTATTGTCGCACCCGCGATAAAAGACCTATGGTCATATTTCCTGAACATGTCCCTCAATACCACAAAGGTGATATGTAAGGATATGGGTGTTGTCACAAGCAATATGGCCCTGACGGTCGCAATTGTAGCACACTATCCCAAACAGTTGGCCTCAAAGTTGATGTATGACCCAGCTAAGGTCTCCTCTAAGAAGATGAAGAAGAAAAGGCCTCTCGATTCCTTTTCCTCTTACCACTATTGCTACTCCCCCTAACACTTCCACTTGAACCACCTCCGATAGAATTCCCCGAACCTTGTCCTGATAATTGCACTAATTGTGCCCCCGAAGACCAAGTAAGATGTGAAGCATCCTTGCATTGCTGCTTATTGACAAGGCTATACTCGACCTCCATGGTTGCGTCTATACAAAACTTATAGGTCCTATGCAAACCCACCATAACAAGAATTTGGATAAAGGGTTGCAACCCATTTTTGAATTGGTTGCACTTCGTCTTCCCCATCGCCACTAACTCCGGTGCGTATTTCAAAAGCTCAGTGAAAAAAAGTTGGTAATCTTGAATACTCAAGTTCCCTTGCACCAAGTTTTTGAACTTTTCCCTCTTTTATTCCTGCAATATCTCGGAGAGAACTCCTCAAGGAATAGTTCGAGAAAAGCAGCCGAAGTGCTACCCTCAAATCCCCCGACATTTTCTTAACTCTTCCACTAACGAGCCACTTTTCCCCGATGATAGAATGGCATGGTCTCCATTCTTAGATCATCATCGACTATTTGAGGAGATTTGAAGATTCTTTCCACATCGGTGATCCACTCCTCTACCAATATCGATTGGCCTTTACCCCAATAGATTGGTGGATCCATCATACGAAATAGTCGTTGTGCTGATGAAGCACGAGTCTTCTCACTCTCCCTCAGGTTATGTGCTATCCTTGTAAAAACTTCTTCTAATGTCCGAATCAAGTTGGAAGATTTCAGAGATTAGAAGCCTCCCACATTTCCATACCCGAGTGGTGGAGCGAAATTTGTGTGAGCCATTTTGCCTACCTCCGGTTGAGGTCGAGTACGAGGTAGAACTTGGGTTTGAGGTCCATAAGCCTCTCCCCCTAGTACCTCCATACTTTCTTCGTCTAAAGCCTCCTCTAGATTCGGAATGTTCTCCTCAACTCCTACTTTCGCCATAGTATGGGCAGGAGTATGCATGGGATATGTCTCATCCTCATTAGGAATAGCGGTTCTTTCTCCACAACCTCTAACTCCTTCACTAGCTCTTCAACTTCCTCTGCGACCTCTTCCTTGATCATCATCGTCACATAACAAGGAAGAAATCACAAAAGAAGTAAGCTATAATTGCATAAGGAAAGGAAAGCAAATTTTGATTTTTTTATCTTACTACTTAATATACATAAAGTATGCAACGAGTAAATACTACGAAAATACTATGACTTACTTACTCGTTCGCGATATAACTCTAAACCCTACCCGCAAACTACTAAGGTTTATAGAATCCGATTAGCTCTGATACCAACTTATCATGCTTTGAATTTCCCTATAAAAATCTGGGGTCTGAGATTCATTTGTGATAAAAGAATATAAATAACTCGAAAATAATAAACATCAATAATGATATGAAAATAGGTTCAACAACCATTCATATTCCTACAATTCCCATATACAACAAAGTCTTGTATATGTACATACAACCCAAAATAATAACTACAGTACCTATGGCGGCAACTGTAGTCCACCTCCAAAATATATATGCATACGCAGCGGAAATAAAAGGTAGGAAGGCCAACATCAATACTATATAAAAGAAAGCTCAAGCTAAATATTTGACAAAAATAAATGTACATAACCAAACTCTAATACATCATCCGAAACAAAATATATGCATACATAGCCACTACGACTACAAAAAAAAACTATGCCATCTTTAAGTCCATGCCTATGCATGCTCGTCCTTAGCCTTCGAACTAGTAGTCATATAAATTGATATAGAAAAAGGAGAAAGGTAAACAGGTCATATGGCCAATCAACAATGATATATGAGACTATGGAGTCTTGATAACATGTATGTGTTGCAACAAAAATAAAGTATGACATACTATGGAAATAAGTAAATGAACATACTAATCCATGATAATCATGTAAAGTAAACATGAATAAACTACGAATATTACGAATTTTACGAATGTAATCATGTGAATGCTCATATCTAATGATGAGTGAATTATATTGATGAATACTATGACATTACTATGGCAATGACTAAAAATGGGGCTAGTATCTCTATGAGTTCTCGAAAATGCTAAGGTCCGCCACCGAGTGCGATGCGACCTAGCCTTCATTGTTCCGCCATCGAGTGTTATGCGAGAAATGGATATATCCTAGATCTGGTTTACTGCCTTTCATAGTGAGGTTTTATGACCTCAATTTCTTTCAAGAATTGTATAAAGTTGATACTATGTGTCCCAAAAAGAAATAGAAAATGACTCAATTTCTTATTTATGCAACTACCATGAAACATCGAATTCATGATATTCATACCTTTATTCTACGATAGGCATGCCTATAACCTCCAAAAACTACGAAATCCAAGAATAGAGCAACTATATTGTTCTATGTATTTAATCATGAAAGGTCCATGAATATCATGAATGCCTCTGACTACGATTCAACGACTATGAATTATGATATAATGAGTCTAGATCATATAATCATGCTACGATATACTCCACGATAATGGTGTTAATGATACTTTATTAATACCACGAATGCCACGGATATTATGATAAAATGAATGAAATCACATATCATCTCCACGATAATTATATGATATAATTAAGAAACAATGTATATTAAACACCACGATAATAATCTCTTATCATATTATATACTATTATTGGTAAATAATTCATATAATGCTATGGATATTCATACGATAATATTAGGGTATAAAATTGTGCAATTCAATGCTATAATCCATTATGAATATTATTCACCGAATATCATCTATAATATTATCTACGAATATAATCCCTACGAAAATATGCATGAGAATGATATGACAAATCTACACTCTCTATATATGATTGCTATTCGCAATTTACCCATACCTACAAAGCCTCCTAAATGCCCTTGAACGAGCCGAGCAAGTTTCCCCCAAAAATCTCTCTTCTTGTGCCTCAGGAATAATCTAGTTACAGATCTCAAATGATCCCGAACCTAGATATAAAGATGAACCATGATACATTAGGAAGAAGATACACTACTTTAATTTTACGAGCCTTAATGGTACAAAAAATGAGGCAAAATCAACAAGTAAATAAATTTGGAAAATTTACGTCAAAATAAGCACAACGAGATGGGGAGTCCAAATATCAACTTTTGAGCCCCACGAATCATAGTCCCCGACTATGGTATGCATATGCAACTATGAATGCAATGACGAATATAAATAATATCATTGAGGGTAATTAACAGTATTATTTAACTGCGAAAAATTTATACGAATTTTCGATATATTACAATATTATTTTTAAAAAACTTTATTTTAAAAATATTATAGATTTGAACAGAAAACATATTTTAAGTATCGATTTGTACAGAAAACATATTTTTTCATATTAATTTAAATATCAAATTTTCAATATTATTTTTAAAAAAGTTTATTTTAGAAATATTAAATATTTGTACAAAAAATAGATTTTAAGATATAGTTTTCAAATATAAATTTGTACAAAAAATAGATTTTTTTATACTATTTTAAAAATATTATAGATTTGCACAGACAATAGATTTAAAAATACAAATTTTAGATATAGATTTGTAAAAATATATTTTTTTTTTCATATTATTTTAAGTTCTTATTTTTTCATATTATTTTAAAAAAATTTATTTAAAAATATTTTAGATTTGTACAAAAAATAGATTTTAAAATACAAATTTTAAATATATAGATTTTAAATATAGATTTGTACAGAACTTATTTCTTCATATTGTTTCTAAAGTATATATTATAAAAATAGATTTTAAAATACTTATAAAGAAATAAGTGTTGGGATTGTGATTTTGATAGTGTTTTGATCTGGTGTGAAGTTAATTTTTGTCATGTTTTCTTCCATATTTTATAGTCATTTTCTCTTGGAATGGAATTTGTCGAGCCTCGAATTCCCATAAACCCGGGAATATGAGTATATGAAGAATGATAGTAACGAAAGTAACAAAAAACGTAATATAGCCAAAAGGATATGAAAATACATGCATCATAACAAATCTACATTCCCATCAAGCCTTACAATAAAACAAAAATGAATATATACATAATGTGTCCAACAATAACTATAACATTCAAAATGTGGTAACTATAGTCTACAACCAGTTAACATAATATAATTGCTAAAAAGAAAAGTAAGAAAGTTAGCACCAACACCACACAAAAGAAATTCTCGAGTTATTGGCTCAACAAAAATAAATGTACATATACATAATGACTAGCCTCTAACAAAATGAACAAATATAATTGAGGCAAATTTTTCTAAGTCCAAAATAGCCACCCTAGTAGCCCATGCCCTACTGAGCATGACCCGAGCTAGCCTCCACGCCTGCATACAAATATGAGCAACAATATCCAAAAAGAAAAGAATACGAGTTAGATGTCCAATTAACAATATAAATATGCGATTATGCAGTATTGAAATGTATGTTCATGCTTGCATAAAATCAATATGTACATATTCATGAAAATGAAAGTAAGTACATACGCCAACTAATAAAATGCTCAAATGACAAATAATGCCATGCTAACTCGACAATAACTCCAACTACGACTCAAGTAGAAAGGTGGGACTAGTATCTCTCGAAAGTTTTGAGGCTTCCACTTGCCTTACCTACAATCGACACATTTATGTGACATAAATAATAGGTTCGACTTTAAGGTGCACTAACACCTCTATCTTTGTCCAAGTTTCCCAGCTCTCCAAGCTTATCTCATTCCCTGAAGGGTTAAAATCCCAAAGGTTTTTCTAAAAAAAATCGATACTAATGCCCTGAAAAGAAATTAAAAGACTCAACTACTATCATGGAAATGATAATGAAATGAGACCCCGCATTCATGATATTCATGCTTTTCAACTTTCTTGCTTTGTATGCTTTAACTCCTCGAGTAGTATACTTTTAAAATTCTTTAAAAGATATGTTTTTAATCCTTGAATGACATACCAAGTTCTCCAAATTTTCTCGAATACTCATCTAAGTTTTACAATGAGGTTTTTTACATCAAATTAGTGTGAAAAGCCAATGAATATCATAAATAACTCGCAATACAATACCAATGCTAATATTAATATTATGATAAGATTGTGGTAACAATAATTGTGACACACAATGCTATAAGATACTATTGTTGAAACGCTATAAGATACTATTGTTGAAACAATGTATAATGCCACACCAATTAATACAATAATATTGGGAAGATAATATTAATGTCATACAAATTCTAGAATATGGATGCTACGAAATTGCTATAATGTTAATGCCCCAAAAATAGCAATAAAATATTATAATAAATTCCATATATGATTTATCAAATATAAACCATTTTAACAACCCAAAAACACCCAATATATATATCAAGATATGTAATTATATGTCGATACCCACACACCTTCATAATTAAATTGTTATTCGCAATCTACTCATTCCTTAGAAGTCACTAAAACTCTCTCGTAAAGTCTTGTCACAAACCCCCCAAAAGTGCGTCGCTTCGCCCCATGATTTGATCTAAGAGATGAACACAAATTTTCAAGCACCCAGACATAAAGATATTCTACATATTACGGGAAATAAGAAAATCAAACTTATTTCGATGTACGAAAAAAGTGCAAAAACCAATGAAAAATGGATGAACGAGATGAGAGACCAAACTTATCTCAAATCATAGAATACACAACAAGGATCAAGAATATGTAATTTGTTTAACCGAACAACCCTGAGACCTAGATGAAATTGAGGCTTGATAGGGGAAGAAAAGAAATCGCCCCGCCTCTTTCTCTTTCTATCCTACAGAATGTAAAGGGAAAAGTGAAAAAAGTGACTTAGAAAAACTTATATAAAGGCACCGGTCACATACATTTCTGACTGAGTGTACCAGTACTCAACTCTGTACCAGTACCCAGTTTGTGTTCCGACTTCCATAAGAGTTTGGAAGAGAAATGGGCTCTGGGTACTGGTACATTTCCCAGAGTCCATACTTCAACTCAAAAGACATATGAAAAACATTCGCAAATATGCACACTAAACTCGAAACTAATTCCCGCGCATATTCCAATATGTCCCAACATTCTACCACAACTACTACACATATTATGTAATAATTATACTATATTGCATATCTAATATACGTCAAAGGAAGATAAATGTCAAGCCCCGAATCCCCATAAATCCGGGGATGTGAGCTGAAAGAAAAGAAAATAGAATAGTAACTGATTCACATCCCGACTTCCTACTATAATGCATATATGTGCAACATAAGTATCTAATAAACAGGATCCTCATTGACATAGATATATATTACATAATCCAGGCAGCAATACTCTGCTGCAATACATAATCTCATTGAGTTAGATACTCGTACAAAACTAAAACATAAGTTTGTGTATAACCTCATAATACCACCACTCGAGTCCAGCTTGCCTCTAGTACTAAAATCTCTCTAGAAATATGCTTGCCCTTCTAGCAAGCTAACTCCACGTTCTGACCCTACATCACCACAGAGAGTATATATACAAAAGAAAAATGTATGGATCAGATTCTAAACCAAACGATAAAGGGCAATCTACTAAGTATAATGTACATGAATAGACATGCAATGCACCGAAACTCCCATGTTATCATTTCCAATGTATGCTCATAAATTCTAATGAATATTAATGTATAATCATAACATGCGGTAAAATTTAGAAGTGCTCTTCAGTAATACAACTACAATTATAACATATATCATATATTTATACTATGAGTAATGTAATATCTAAACGCAATAAATACTAAAGTATATAGGGTACTAAATCGACTACCATCGGATCTTAGGGTACCAAATACTGAATGTTCGAGTATAAAATCATGAAGATATTGCATGCCTCTGACCACGAATGCACTGAGTCCCGAATTACGAATCACTACTCACTAATTACTAATCATGAATCACGAATTACTAATTACTAATCACAAATCACGAATCCCAAGCTATGAATCATGAATCACTAAGGCATCTCATGTCTCTAACTACGAATAGGGTTCTCAGCCCAGGACATTTCATATCCTCCACGAATAAATCACATCACATAAGCACATCGAGCCTTATCGAATATATCACATCGTACAAGAATATCGGACCTCCTCGCACATCACATCGCATCTTGCGCCCATGGTAACTCATGCCTCTGAGTTTATTAAGGGCAACTCATGCCACTGAGTCTATCGAAGGCAACTCATACCATCGGGACTATCGAAAGTAACTCATACCATCGGTCTATCGAAGACAACTCATGTCACCGGTTTATCCTGACTTAGAGCTGTCAGGTATTCACCCTGAAGGGTATCTGACTCAAAGCTGTCAGATGCTCGTATAATATTACTGCACTTCCCGACTAGGTTCTAACTCAGAACTATCAGATGCTCACCCCGTAATGTATACATCCTCCGAATCGTCCTAATATGCACTCTCAATGCCGAATAGATATCTCTTCGATAAAATATTCTTTTAGTCTAAAGAAAATATCAGGTATAAATCTCCTCAAGTAATCATACTATTTTCATCGAGAAATATCAATTTTTTAATCATACATACATATGTATATATATATATATATATAACCTTCATATATGTATATATATAACTCCTTGTGCAAATATCTCTCTCATATATGTATATAACTCCTCTTACATATATATCTCTTGTATGTGTGTATATATATATATATAACTTCATTTCCGTAGTCATTTCTACCACTGCTTCGTCGTTCCGTAATCATCTG
>MKEJ01059306.1:0-11296 GCA_001753735.1 Embelia ribes
ACTGAAAATTTTAGGGCTCACACCTTGGGTCGAAAACTTCCAAAAACATTCACTCATATACCCAAATGGGAATGTCAAACAACTTTCGGAATAGCATTTAGGTGCTCAAAACTCGATTTACGAGACAAAATGCGACTACCGATGAACCCCAACAGGAATCATCATTAATGAGATTAAAACGACTTCAAGTGCGTTTTAACGTCAATGAAAGATATACAATACCTATGCACAATGTTCAGCCTCTATATCACAGCGAACGAAAATGATTAATACCATTTTAAGTAATTAACAATAATATTTAATTTCGCTAAAAATTTACCCGTAATTTTTGGGACATTACACTTGTCGTGAGAGCTCTGATTTCTCTGTAATTTTCTAGAACTTCAATTGTCTTTTCAATTGAAAGAATGGCTTCTATTATAGAAGTTTGGAGGCAACCACATTTATTAAAATGCCCCTGCATTCTCACTTACGATAAGAAAAATTACTTAATTGCTATTTGGAAAGAAGAATACCAAAACAACCTTTATTTTTGAATAAATTTTAAGCTATACGAAATTTATAAAATGTTTTGATCATATAAAATTAACAAGTATCTCTAAATTTATCTATTTTAGAAATGTTTATCAAAAAATATGATTAAGCTTAAATGAGTACTTAACTATTATATAATACCCTTAGCAAAAGTGGATTAATTTGACTGATCAAATAGTTAATTGCTCTATTTTATTGCTTGTGACTATTCTAATTAGTTAATTCATGTAGTTTTTAATCGAGATAATAGGACACATATCAATATTTTATTAACCAAAATATTTTAGTGTCTACGAAGCAAAAGAATAAGCATTATAATTTAAAAAGGTATAAAATGTATTGGAGAATTACATTTTATTATAGCAATATCAGTTACGGGTAAAAGTTTACATATTTAGAAAAAATAAAAATTTAGTGAAAAAGTGATCATTTCAACTATTTTCACACTAGTTGCTCTTAATTGCCATGTTAAGTAATTGACATATGTTCCATAAATTTTGTTTTTTGAATAATAAAATTTATCAAAGTAAAATTACACCAACCCAAAATTTCTTTTAAAAATAAAATTATTAAAATTATATTATTTTATTTAAAAATATTATCATACCGAGTTACTATAAACCTAATCTTTTTTAAAACAGATAAAACATATTACTTTAGAATGTATACCAAACCCAATGGAGAATTACATTTTATTATAGCAATCAGTTACGGGTAAAAGTTTACATAAA
Source organism: Embelia ribes (assembly GCA_001753735.1). NCBI lineage: Eukaryota > Viridiplantae > Streptophyta > Magnoliopsida > Ericales > Primulaceae > Embelia > Embelia ribes. The sequence continues at coordinate 1,266 of MKEJ01059306.1, forward strand.
AAATAAAAATTTAGTGAAAAAGTGATCATTTCAACTATTTTCACACTATTTGCTCTTAATTGCCATGTTAAGTAATTGACATATGTTCCATAAATTTTGATTTTTGAATAATAAAATTTATCAAAGTAAAATTACACCAACCCAAAATTTCTTTTAAAAATAAAATTATTAAAATTATATTATTTTATTTAAAAATATTATCATACCGAGTTACTATAAACCTAATCTTTTTTAAAACAGATAAAATATATTACTTTAGAATGTATACCAAACCCAAACTCAATGCATTTGAACAAAAAGATAATCCTAATAGTTAAAAAAAAAAAAAAAAGACAAATGAAAGTTATTTTTGTTAGAAAATTGTATCATTATTATGTCAATATCAATTTATAGATAAAAATTTATATACAACGTAAATTTTAGGGTAGTACAATAATATAACATTTGTTCCGCGATTGGTATATATAAATTTATTATATTTGAGTAAAACTATATCCTAAATTTCTAAAATTGTTATGTAAAGGATAAAAATGAAAATTACACAGCCACTACATAATAAATCAATCAAATACAAATATAAAACAAAAGATAATTCCCCCAAAAAATTAGAAATACAAAATAACATCATTAAAAATAGATCTAACAATTTAAAAAACAAGCATTCCATACAATCCGTACAATCTGCGAACTATGTGCTAATAGGTAGACACATGCACACGAAAACTTTGTAGAGTAGCTTTTTCTACAAATAAGCATTCCATGTAATCCATTCAGAGCACGGATCGCCCACAAGCTCTTCAAAATTCCCTTGCATCTCATCTTTAATTATTAGACCGAATTCGACAATCCTACCCCCTTGGAAAGCAACCTTTTCTCATCATTCTCGTCAAACTCAAGACGATCCTCTGCTTCAAAATCAATATCAACCACACTCCTTTCCTTCTCCTCTGTATTGTCAAAACCCAAACCAAAACTCTCTATTCGATCCATCTCCGAATCTATGAGAGCATCCATTCTAGCTCGTTCTCTATCTCTTGGATAAGTCCAATACAGGACAGAGTAAAGAAGGCAACATATAGTAAAAGGGATCCCAATCGCTGTGTAAAGCGCTTTTGCTAAGGAGACAGCATTTTTTCTATCTGTTTCGATTTCTTCTGAGCCTGTTGACCCCTTTTTGATAGGCACGTAGCCGAAAACGTGTTGTGCTAGTACACCAACTATGAGGGGAGCAAATGAAGATAGGATTGTCTCGAAAAATCGGTCCAATGCATAAATACTGGTTCGGGACTTCTCGGGGACTATCTCTGCAAATATTGGACTGTACACGTGTCAATAATGAAAACATTTCTTATTAATATAAAAATCGAAACTTCTGTTATTTTCGCTCTAATCGTGACAAGTGTCTCTCTATATAATGTGTGTGCTATTATCACTCCAATCATGACAAGTATCCATTTATCTTTCTAACATGTGTGTATTTTTATTTAAGGACATATATATTACCATAAAATATGATAATTCGGAATCATAAGAGATGGAAATTAGGATTAAATATGGTAATGTATAAAAACATTCAAAGAAACTAGGACATGTTGAAGGTTCTCAAATTAAATCCATATACATGGAAAAATATGTGAAAACATAGGATATATTAACATAATTAATAGATTCACAAAATAAAATCACTTTAACCCAAAATAAAATCCATAAAATACCCCCAAAGCAAAGAAATAAGAAACTATTCGCCTACGGTAGAGAGTAAATTTTTGCCCTTCCCAGTTAGTTATGATTTAGTTTTAAGTTGCTTAATCTCTACAATATCACGTATTTTTTTATTATAATTTTAGAGTAATATGATTCACAAGCCAACAAAAAATCTCAATGATCCACAACTACGCATGGTAGTGCATGGCTATAATTTCATTTTATTCATTTCATGAATTGCAAAACACTAGATTATTATATTGTGTTTAGGTCTTTTTTTTTTTTCAAGCCTATTTTATTTGATATATTAGTAAGTACAAAAAATCATTGCTACCAAGTTTATGATATTTGAAACTTGGTTTTCATTTTAAAAAAAATGAATATACGATTATAGAAGATTATTTTAAGTAATTAATATTTAATTGTTTTGTCAGTTGATTTTTTACACAATTATTGACGGATAAAGCAATATTTTGGATTAAAAATCCAACCTAAAACAATGTGTTGTACATGTGTTTTTATGAGAAGAGATGATATTATTTTAGTAATGTCTTATAAAATAACAAATGAAGATAAAAAAAAATTGAAGATTTATAATTATAATAAGTATAAGATATATACAAAGTAATATATAAAATAACAATTTTATTATTTTTCATATGGTTGAATTCGTTAGATTATCATTTTAATTCTAAACCTTAAATCCCATGCATAAAAAATGAAATATTAATTACCAAGATACAAAAGAATAAATACTATATATCCTATTACATATTTGATCAAAAGAAAAATTTAAGGATATACAAAAAAAAAAATACCAAAGAAAATGTATCATGTAGTAAAAAAATTCAAATGTTGACAAAAATATATTTTAAAAAAATAAATCTTGAAAATAAAAAAGTGAACATATTACCGGAAACTTAATAAAACAAGAATGCTATGTTCTTTTCTTTTTTTTCTTTTTCTATCACATATCTGCACATGTTTTCTCTTTCTTTAAATTTTAAATTGTGTCTTATATTTGTTAAATTATAATTACAGTTTTAAGTTTTAAAATTTACAATGTTATTATACATTTACTTAAAATGGTTTTACAATACTAAGGTATGCATGCAAATTGGAATTATCACATATCTACATTTTTACTGTAAGTATGGCCGTTAACTTTTTTTTTTCTCGCTTTACGTTTAAGAGTTATGATATTTATATTTAATTGTTTCGTGATTTTGATTTTTTAAAATTGTTTTCTATCTTAATATATTTGGTATTTTACTAGATCCAAACTAATTGCATAGCTATGGATTTTATAATATTTGAATTTTGGTTCTATATAAAATTATTTATTTATGATTCTATAAATTATTTTACATATATATATATATATATATATATATATTTACTAATTGGTTTGTGCCTTTTACTTTTAATTTGTTTTCGTATTGAATTCTTTAAAATCCAACTTATATATTTTGTATTTCCCGTGATCCAAAATATTCTATCGCTATGGACTTTATGATATTCAAATTTCAAACAAAAATCTATTCATTTTATGATTTTCAAACCATTTTCATAATTTTAAATTAGTTTAACAATATTTATTATTGATTTTATTTTTTGGACTTGATGTATGTCCAAATATATTTGTCATCTTCTATTTATGATTCTAAATAATTTTGCATAGTTTTAGATTGATTTAATAATATTTATTATTCTTTTTAATTTTTAGTCTTGACATATTTCTAAAATCGAAACTACTATGTAGCAACTTTTCGACTATATGTGCACCAACTAACTTTTTCTCTTTCTATATTTATTTTTCTTTTAATTTCAAGCATTTCATGATATTTTATATTTCTTTATACTATTTTATATTTTGGTTTTTTCTTTCTAATATATTTGCTACTTTTACAAATTTAAGGAAACTCCATCGTTATGGACTTTTTTATTTTTAAAATTTTGTTTCCTTTTGAATTGAATAATTGTAACAAATAGTATAATTATTTTTATGTTAATTAACAATTCACACTATTTATTTTTTATCATCTATTGAAACAAGAATAATATACCAAAATTGTAATAATACTTGAAAAAAAGATCCAACAATCTAGTTAATCATTAAACATATATCCTTCAACTTAAAAGTCTTGGACTTGTAACAATAGTATCGACACATCTCTTAAAATCTACAGTAGGTAAACAAGTTAGAAATGATACACCATGCTAGCATATTTTTTAATGTTAAAGTACATAATGTGACATAAACAAAATAAATTGTTTGTATTTTTTATAACAAAACAAAGATGATAGTTAAGTAAACCTTACAAAAGTACATAAGAAATACATGAAAATTCATCTCAAAATCCATGAACTACTTTTTCCTTATGGATACAATAAACAACATTGAATTGAATATAATTTTATATATCACTCAACAACATGTTCAGTTAATCAAACCAAACAAAACAAACACTTTGGAAACTCAATAACTTAAGCAAAAACAACCATAAATGACAAATATACCCTTCAAACACATCACTTAATTCATCAACACCCCCAATTATGTAGATCTCCAATCTCCAAACTGCCCATGAACCATGACTAGCCCAAAACCGACGCTCTCACGCTGATGTGGCAACCATAAGCTGACGTGGATGCAAGTATACTTGCAAACCATTCTTCATGAATAGAGTGAGTGACATCTTCTGTTCGACTTTATGACCGGGAACGTGCGATAGCCGGTAACGCAATAGCACAGCCGACGCCACAGATTTCATTTGTAGGTAAGCCAAGTCTTTACCCAAACAAGTCCTTGGACCGGCATTAAACGCGACAAATTTGTACCCGTCTTTTGGTGGTTCGAACCGGTCCCCGGAGGCAGATAACCATCTCTCTGGTTTAAACTCGAGGCAATCTTCTCCCCATATGTGCTTCATCCTCCCCATCGAATAAATCGAGTACGTAACCGTGGATCCCGCAGTAACTTTTGTACCATCAGGCAAAACATCATCGGACACAACGTATTTAAAATCCTCTGGTACGGAAGGGTATAACCTTAAAGTTTCGGCTAGAGCTGCCTTTAGGTATACCAACCGGTCCGCTTCGTCGAACACTAGCGGCTCATCAACCCAGGCGTCCATGTTATTGCCACGTGTCTCTTTCAAGACCGTGGTGAGCTCATTTATGATTTTATCCTCGATCTCTTTGTTATTCATGACAGACCAGAAGAACCAACTCAGCGCTACAGATGACGTGTCTCGTCCAGCCAAGACGAAGTTCAGGGCAATACGTTTCAAGACGTCATTGGGGAAGAGGTTCCCGTCGACATCCCTCTTTTTCATGAACCGGGAGAGTAAGTCGTCCGACGGGGTCTCTTTGCGCGCATTTAGTGCGTCGCTCATGTAATTTTCAACAACTTCGAGACTCTTTTTTAACTTCCGCTCAGCCCCGATGGGAAATATCTTTTTTAGCCTCCAGAGGAAGCCTGGGTAGAGGAGCCTCTGGAGGGTAGCCTCAGTGGCAGAATCGAAGGCGATAGAGAACGGGTTCTCAGGTAGATCCGGGGAGAGAGTTTCGGGGTCTTTACCTGCATAAATAAACGAGCGAAAACAAATTATAATATGAGAAATATGTATTTTATTATTCTATGAAAATCAGTGTGCAAATTGGCCTTTATATAGAAAATAATCAATACAAAATAAGAAATAATACTAAGCCTAATAATTACTCTACAAAATATATGAAACTAATATATTCGTAATGTAAAAATTCTATATTAATATTACCGAAGGTTAACCCGCAGATGTTATCGAACGTTAAGCGAAGCAGTAAGTCTTGGAGATCGACCGAGGTGTGGGTTTTAGCAGCATTGTCCAGAATACGCCATAACCGCGTCTTGATGGTGCGGTTAACCCACCGCGACATGGCGTGTCGCAGCGTGCGGGTAGTAAACTCTAGCGCGGCGGTCTTCCGCTGGATGAGCCACGTGTCCCCATCCGAGTTGAATATCCCCTGCCCGAGCAGGTCATGAAACGCTGCCTGCCACGTGGGTCCCTTCGGGTAGTTCTCGAACCGTGTACGGAGTATGTGCTCGATGTTCTTCGGGTGACACGTGACGGTGTAGAACCCTTGGCGGAGGGCGAGGAAGGGGAGGAGGATGGTGGAGGTCTGGTAGGTGGCGGCGGTGGCTGTGGAGCGGAGGTTTCCTGCGACCCAGTCGTGGAAGCGGCGGCGGTTGAGGAAGAGGTGCGGGAGGGAGCCGACGAGGGGGTAGACTGCGGGGCCCGTCAGGAGGCGGGCAATGCGGTGGAACCAGATCAGGTATGCTGACGTGGCGGTAGTTATGGCTAGTAGCAGTAGCAATGGCTCCATTTTGGTTGTGATGAAGGGAGAGTTTGGCTTGAATTGTATGCGAGTGAGTGAGAGTAGAGGGGAATGGTGGTGTATATATAGGGTGAATTACACTGATAGTCCCACTAGTTTCAATTACTATTTTATTGGGTCCCAGTTGTTTTTATTGGAACATTAGTTGTTTGTCATCATGTTTTGGATTACGGACAAACGTATGATGTTTGTTGTTTGAGAAATCTTAAAACATTTGGTTTTAAAAATTAGCTCCTGCTTTCTAGGGCATTTTGAGAATAAAATTTACAAGTGATGTTAGACAAATAATAAATATTATTTTTCTATCATGAATTATAAATAAAATTACCGCAATATTATTGGTTATATCCTCTATTACAATTTGTTTTATACCTATTTGCAATAAATAATAATTTTTCAAATTCAATCTATTTATTAAAGTAAATTTTGGGTTTTATTTATCAAATATAAGTGCACATTCGCTATTGAATCGTGAGTCAACTTTTAAAAGCGGGTTGAGAAACAAATTTAATTACCACTAGCATCATCATACTAAGCCATTGTGGTCCTTCAAATAGTTTTTTCTCATTTTAAAAGCAAGAAACTATTTAAAGGAAGATATAGCATAAAAAAATTTGGGATAAGAAAAAAAATGGACAAAATTTTCAATATTTAAACTCAAATACATCTTTCACCATAATTTTGATTATAAAAAAAACCACTTAAAAGAGATAGTGTTAACGCAAATGATTGTATAAAATAAGGACCATTTATGTACCTTACAAATTTAGGAGGTTAAAAATATTTAATTTACAATATGGGGACTATGCAAACTTTTTGACAATATTACAGGGACCTTTAGTGTAATTAAACCCTGTATGCAAAAATAGTACATAAGTTTGTTTCTACGTAGGAGAGAGTTGTTGAGAATATTTTTGGGTTTTGTTTGTTTGGTTGATAAGAACTCACAACACATAGTTTATATTTTATTTTTATTGTACAAAAATTGAATAAGTCCTGAAAATTAATTTCCTATTATTTTTCTCTTTTCAATGAGATACGTACCTGTCTCACAAAATGAAGTTAGTGGTTAAGAATTTAGTTTTTGGGGCAACGGTAAATTTCCAAAAGGAAAAAATCAACACTTGCGTTAAGGAATATGATTTTATTGTAATGTTTGTCCTTTTCTTTTTTTGGTAAAAAAGGAACAAAAAATTGAAAAAAACAAATAGCTTGAAAAGATGGAACAGACTAGAGACTTTTTACATTATCGATCTTAGATGTACAATATTTCTCAATTTGGTATCGTAAGGACTATTATATATGTATATGTGTCATTTATATAAGTCTTTTAGTGTAAAAATATTTATATATGGTTAGTTAGTGAATGAAACTAAATTTTTTTACATAAGAGAGAGCGAAAATTATGGTGAAAATGTTTGAATTTTAATATTTAAAAATTCGGTTTTTTTTTTTCCGTAAATTTTTTGTTCTTAGAAATAATAGAAGTCAAGGACTATCTAACTCTCATAGCGTAAGAAGCTATAGCTATAATAAATGATTGTTATTTGAATACAAGTTTTCTTGCTTTTATGCCACAAAAGTCATAAAAGTGTTTGTGGATCTTTATATTCGAACATTCTAATTTATGTATTTAGATAGATAAACCTGTCAAATAACTAATCTAATCACCAACAACCTTTGAATGTGTAATTTTGAACATTTTTGTAAGATTTAATTAAATTGCGTGCTAATGAAATGACGATATAATTAAATTTCAATAATGTATGAGCACCGTAACTGCTATGTATTGCATATTAAAATAAGTAAAATACAAACAAAACTCTGGAAATAGATCGAATATTTTTTATTTTCAATTGAAAGAAGTTTATTAGACATGTTTATTATTATCTTTCTTTGTTAAAACTTTTTTCAGCATTAACAACTATAATAGTATTATAAGCAATACGATATACGTGATGAATGCAATAAAAAAACAAATTACTTTATCAAATACTCTGTATTCAATGAGTGAATATTTTGTAGTTTTCCACTTGAAAATCAAAAAGCTTGTTTTGGTTTCGTAATTGCAATTAACTGTGTGCCTCGAGAAATGAGGTTGACCAATTCAATTCTATTACCTCGCATTTTAATATATCATCTTTTCTTTTTTATTTACCCCTAGTTATAAATAAATTTACTTATTTAAAAATAGTCAAAATAAATATTTTACTCATATACCCTTTTTAGACGGGCATTTTGTAAACAAACAAACTTTTACATTTCCAATTAAGGGTATGTTAATAAAATAAATAAATAATTAAATATTTCAACCATTCTCACTAATTTTTTCTTAATTCGTGTTAAAATCGAAACAAGCCTATTAATTTGGGACCGAGAAAGCATAATCCTAAGGAGACGGGAATGTTACTGGTGACAATAAGTAGCAATATTTGTTACTTAGCTCTTCACAGTTGGATAGAACGGATAAAATTTAATATAAGTTTGTTAGCTATTTTTGTTCCCTTCGAAAATTATAACTTGAGGTATTTGGTAAATTTTAAATCACTTACTTTTCATAATCTACTTTTGTTTTTCTATATGAATGTTTTTTTAAACAAAGTTAGAGGTGTTTTAAAAAATTATTTGTGTTTTTCTTATCATTAATGATTATAATAATCTCAATTATATTTATATTATTTCATATACATGTATACTTTTGTCTTTTTATAATAAAAATATTATTTTACCAAATACCACACTATTTATCAAACTAACTTTTAAAATTATTTACCAAACACTAATATTACATCAATTTTTACAATCAACATTTAAAAACAGATTTGAAAAATAGATTTGATAAACACCAATATTACCAAACTAAGCCTAAAGCCGAACATTCCCAAACTAAGCTTGAGGCCTAGTTTAGAAATTTTGGTGCTTACCAAGATTAGTTTCTCATATTTATTTGTAAAAGTTGATTAAAAAAATGGGTATAATTCTAACGCTTGATAAAAGAAATTTGAAATTGTTTTGATAACTAATGTAATGTTTCGTATGTGATGCTTTTTTATTGTAAAAATACAAAAGTGAATATGTATTGAGAATGAATATATTATAATTCAGTTTATTCTAGTAATTAATTATAGTAATAGCAATAACAATTTTTAAAAATAACCTTATAGTTGTTTCCAAAAGAAGTCTTTAAAAAACAACAAAATAGCTACTTTAATACCAAACATCAGTTGCTATATTTTTGAAAAAAATATAGCAGAAACAGGTAATAAATAACAAACCCAAACTAAGCCTAATTTTTACAGTAATTATTAAAATTTATTTGACAAAAAATTAGGATGATATTTTCTATTAAATTCAACTTTAAAAAGACAAGCATTACCAGATCAAGCATTAATATAATATTAATTAAATTAACCAAATCAAAATTAGGAACCGCTCAAAAGGTTTACTTGAGGATTGGTTCATCATTGATCACAAGCAAGATACGGAACATACCCTGCAGATGCCGGCGGCATTTATTGTGTGCTTTTTGGGAAAACCCCAAACCACCTACTTACACCTAGTTTCAAAATGTTGTTGATTATATCAAAATTCGAATCTTAAAATTATTTTTTTAAAATTAATTCTAAGACTTTGTACAATTATAATACTTGGTGCAAAATATTTAAAAATTATTTTATTAAATAGTATGATATTTAATAAATTGATACTTTTTATTGTGAAAAGATAAAAGTAAGTATATATTAGGAATGAATAAAATATAATTGAGATTGTTTTATTAATTCATGGTAAGAAAAAGAGAATAAATTTTTAGAAACAGCTATTGCGTTGCTTCCAAAAGCATACTTGAAAAAATAGAAGCAAATTATAAAAAATGGTGCTTTGAAACCTTATCAAAACCTATCGGCTACGATTTATCAAAAAAAAAAAAATAGAAGCAGTTTAGAAAC